>JARYHS010008376.1:0-28161 GCA_031002005.1 Vandiemenella viatica
GCTAGTTAGTTAATGCAAATTAACGTCTATGATCCGCACTTGCTCCCAATGAAGTTAAGCGAGTAATTACATAGTTTTCTATATTAGTACTTGAATGTCAATATATGTTGTGTGATTAGTGTTTTAATCAAGATGAAGATTTCTTTCAGCTCTCTCATTTTTTAAACTGATGTTTCAGGATGGGAATGAAATAATGGAAGATGTTGATGCCAATCATTGAATATGGTATACATTTGGTCGCAATTCAAAAGGAGATTGAGTCTAAGATATATGTTTCCATAATAGCAATAGAATGTCATGTTACCTCGTGTGATATGTATTTTCATCAAGATGAAGATTTGTTCTAAGATGACCTGAATTTTGATAAATGTTAATCGCCATGTAATGATGAAGACGCCTCTTGAATAATGCAAATCAGTAGCTATGATGTGCAATTGCTCCCAATTAAGAGGTTAGGTGAGACAGTTACATAGTTTTTATACACTAGTACTTGAATGCCATTATATCTTGTGTGATTTCTGTTAATCAATGTGAAGATTCCTTTCAGCTACTCTAATTTTTTAAATGATGAGGAAGATGTGAAGAATATTATTATAAGTTGGTTCATGGTCATTATTGGCTATGATGTGTACTTGGTCTCAATGGAAGAGGTATTTGAGTCCAAGGTATAGATTATTTTACTAGTAATAGGACGTGATGTTACCATGTTTTATACTTGTCTTAATCAAGTTAAGGATTCCTTTTCAGTTACACTGAATTTTGTTAAATGTTCATCGAAATATAATGATGAAGATGCAGGATGATTTATGTGAATCGTGCTATATTATGTGCACTTGCTCATAATCAAGGTGTTAGGTAAGCCAGTTACATATTTTTTCTATACTACCCATTGAATGTCAATATACCTTTTGTGATTCTTCCTTTAATCAAGATGAAAATTCGTTTCAGCTACTATATATTATGTTTAATGTTCATCAGAATGGGACGAATAATATGAAAAATGTTTGATGCCCATTCACCGACTATGATACACAATATGTCCCAATTGAAGAGATGTTTCAGCCTGAGATATTTGTTTCCATACTAGTATTAGAATGTAATTTACGTGTGTGATATGTCATTTTTTCATGTTGAAGATTCCTTTTCAGATGCCCTGAATTTTATTAAATGTTGATTGCCATGTAATGATGAAGTTGCTTGTGGGTTAATGCAGAGCAGTGGTTGTGATGAGCACTTCCTCATAATTGAGGAGTTAGGTGAGGCAGTTACATAGCTTTCTATAACAGCACTTGAATTGCATTATATCTGTGTGATTCGTCTGGTTTCAAAATGAAGATTCCTTTCAGCTACTGTGAATTTTATTAAATTGACATGAGGGGATGAACAATTTGGAAGTTGATTGATGGCAATCATTGGCTGTATATGTGCAGTTGGTTCAATTGAAGAGGTAATTCAGTATAAGGTATAGGTTGTTTACTAGTAATAGCCAGGATGTTACCATGTTTGAATTCGTCTTTTAATCAAGATGAAGTATACTTTCATCCTACTCTGGATTTGGTAAAATGATGATAGCCATGTAATGATGAAGATGCAAGTTGGTTTATGCATATCAGTCGCTATGATGTACACTTGGTCCAATTGAAGTGTAGTTGGGTGTAAGCTATAGGTTTTATCTAGTAATAGACCGTAATGTTACCGTTTGAAATGATTATTAATCAAAATAAAGATTCTTTCAGTTACTCTGAATTTTGATAAATGATGAACATGATGGGATCATATATGGAAGTTACTTTGAGGAAATCAGTTGGTATATATGTGAATGATCCCAATTGAGGAGTTGGATGACTCTAAATTATACTGTTTTCGATACCAGTAATAGAATTTGATAATACCTTAATTTTTGAGTTAATTTAATTGCAATGGAGCACAGCCTCCAGTGGCAATTTTCCTACACCAATCTTGCCGTATCCTGCCCTACTTACATTCTCTCTACAAATTATATCTTTAAATTCGGTACATTATGCATCATTTCTTTCTGGTAACTCATTACAAATCCCTGAACTCTTACCTAAAAAAGAATCTGCCCACACCCTTGCACCTGAAATCGAGTGCCAGCACTTGGACATGGTCATCTTTTCCCTTCCTTGCACTACTTTTCAAAGCTATTGCAATATCTTTCCATGCCTCATCGCCAGTATGCCCTGTACACTCCCATGACTCTCCTCATCCTTCCTCCTGTCTTGCAATGAATCCCATTCCAGCTCCTTTATCAATCTGTCACTGATTGCATTCTGCCATAATTTCAGAAACAAATCTAGCAGCCCTTCTTTGCACCCTCTCCAAATCCTGTATTTGATACGTAAAATAAGGGTCCAATACTACACTACGATATTCGAACAATGTTGACCAAAGTTTTTGTACAAAATTCCTTACTTCTCTTGTACATCCCCTTATCACTCTCTCCAAAAATGCAGAATTTTAAAACCTTTCCTACCACCTTCCAATGTGTCCTGCCCAGTTAAGCTTGTTATCGATTGTAATCCAAGATATTTACATTTCAAGTCTTCAGCAAACAATTCTTTCCCACCTTATATTCATAATTAACCTTTATTTTTTATTTGTGTATCTAATAAGCTGCTTGTTTGCATTTATCTTCATCCATGTTCACCAACCGCTAGATATCCAGAAACACCCTGCAACTGTTTACAATTCTCTTCATTTTGATTCTTTTATATAGCATTATGTCATCTGCAAAAATCTAATTTCAGATAGTAAACAATCAACACAATTATTCATTACATAAGTCTGTTATACAAGATTAAGATTCTTTCAGGACCAGTGTATTTTATTAAAAAATGAATGCAATGTAATGATAAAGATGCAAATTGTTTCCTGCACATCAATCTATGATCTGCAACAAGGATTTAGGTGAGTGAATTACATAGATTTGTATACTAGTAGTTAAATGCTTATTTTTGTGCTTAGTTTTTTAATCAAGATGACAAATTCTTCGCTACTCTATTTTTGCAAAATGATGTTCAGGATGGGATGAATAATATGGAAGATGTTTGATGGCAATCATTCACTATGGTATATTTCGTCCCAATTGAAGAGATGATTGAGTCTAAGAAATATGTTTCCAGAATAGCAATAGATAGGCATGTTACCTTGTGTGATATGTCTTTTAATCAAGATGAAGATTCCTTTGCAGCTACACTGAATTTTGTTAAATGTTGATTGAAATGTAATGATGAAGATGCAGGATGATTCAAATCAATGCTATGATGTGCACTTGCTCCTAATCGAGGAGTTGGGTCAGTCAATTACATAGTTTCTATAGTGGTACTTCAGTATCTTTATATCTGGTGTGCTTCGTATTTTAATCAATCATGATGAAGGTTCCTTTCAGCTTTTCAGAAGATTGTTAAATGATGATGAGAACGGGATCAATGCTATCGAATTTTGTTGATAGCAATTATTGGCTAATATGTGCACATGGTCCCATTGAAGAAGTAATTGAAGCAATGGTATAGCATTTTTACTAATAATACAATGTGATGTTATCTTATCGATACGGCTTATAATCAAGATGAATTTATCTCTCAGCTACTCTGAATTTTTTTAAAAAGATAATCAAAATGGAATGAATAATATGGAAGTTGGTTGATGCCAATCAGTGGCTTTGATGTGCACTTGGTCGCAGTTGAAGAGTTAATTTAGTGTAAGGTATAACTTTTTTTACAAGTAATAGCATGTGATGTTACCTTATTTGATTCTTTTATTAATCAAGTTAAATATCCATTCAGCTACTCTAAATTTTGTTAAATAATGACCACAATGAGATGAGTATATTTGATGGTGCTTTATGAAAATCTCTTGCTATTATGTGCAATTGATCCCAATCAAGAAGTTGGTTGGGTCTAAATTATTGTTTCCGATACTAATACTAGAATATTATAAGACCTTGTTTCATGTGTCTCTTATAAAAGTTTAAGGTTCTTTTCAGCACTTATGGATTTTGTAAAATGATGATCGCAATGTTCTGATGAAAATGCTAGTTAGTTAATGCAAATCAATGTCTATGATCCGCACTTGCTCCCAATGAAGGAGTTAGGCGTGTCAATTACATAGTTTTCTATATTAAGTACTTGAATGTCAATATATGTTGTGTGATTAGTGTTTTAATCAAGATGAAGATTTCTTTCCAGCTACTCTCATTTTTGAAACATGATGTTCAGGATGGGAATGAATAATGTGGAAGATGTTTGATGCCAATCATTGAATATGGTATACATTTGGATCGCAATTCAAAAGGAGATTGAGTCTAAGATATATGTTTCCATAATAGCTATAGAATGTCATGTTACCTCGTGTGATATGTATTTTCATCAAGATGAAGATTTGTTCTAAGATGACCTGAATTTTGATAAATGTTAATCGCCATGTAATGATGAAGACGCCTCTTGAATAATGCAAATCAGTATCTATGATGTGCAATTGCTCCCAATGAATGAGGTTAGGTGAGACAGTTACATAGTTTTCTACACTAGTACTTGAATGCCATTATATCTTGTGTGATTAGTGTTAATCAATGTGAAGATTCCTTTCAGCTACTCTCAATTTTGTTAAATGATGAGGAAGATGTGAAGAATATTATTTTAGTTGGTTCATGGTCATTATTGGCTATGATGTGTACTTGGTCTCAATGGAAGAGGTATTTGAGTCCAAGGTATAGATTATTTTACTAGTAATAGCACGTGATGTTACCATGTTTTATACTTGTCTTAATCAAGATAAGGATTCCTTTTCAGCTACACTGAATTTTGTTAAATGTTGATCGAAATATAATGATGAAGATGCAGGATGATTTATGCGAATCAATGGCTATGATGAGCACTTGCTCATAATCAAGGTGTTAGGTAAGCCAGTTACATATTTTTTCTATACTACCCATTGAATGTCAATATACCTTTTGTGATTCTTCCTTTAATCAAAATGAATTTCGTTTCAGCTACTACATATTATGTTAAATGTTTATCAGGATGGGATGAATAATATGAAAAATGTTTGATGCCATTCACCGACTATGATACACAATATGTCCCAATTGAAGAGATGTTTCAGCCTGAGATATTTGTTTCCATACTAGTATTAGAATGTAATTTTACCGTGTGTGATTTGTCATTTTTCATGTTGAAGATCCCTTTTCAGATGCCCTGAATTTTATTAAAAGTTGATTGCCATGTAATGATGAAGTTGCTTGTGGGTTAATGCAGATCAGTGGCTGTGATGAGCACTACCTCATAATCGAGGAGTTAGGTGAGGCAGTTACATAGCTTTCTATAACAGCACTTGAACTGCATTATATCTTGTGTGATTCATATGTTAATCAAAATGAAGATTCCTTTTAGCTACTGTGAATTTTATTAAATGTGATCATGAGGGGATGAACAATTTGGAAGTTGATTGATGGCAATCATTGGCTATGATGTACGGTTGGTTCAAATTGAAGAAATAATTCAGTATAAGGTATAGGTTTGTTTTACTAGTAATAGCACAGGATGTTACCAGGTTTGAGAC
This sequence comes from Vandiemenella viatica, assembly GCA_031002005.1. Classification (NCBI taxonomy): domain Eukaryota; kingdom Metazoa; phylum Arthropoda; class Insecta; order Orthoptera; family Morabidae; genus Vandiemenella; species Vandiemenella viatica. Next base: position 5,581 of record JARYHS010008376.1, read on the forward strand.
ATCTTTTAATCAAGATGAAGTATACTTTCATCTACTCTGTCTTTGGTAAAATGATGATAGCCATGTAATGATGAAGATGCAAGTTGGTTTATGCATTTCAGTCCCTTTGATGTACTCTTGGTGCCAATTGAATTGTTAGCTGGGTGTAAGCTATAGGTTTTATACTAGTAATAGAAGGTAATGTTACCTTGTTTGAAATGATTATTAATCAAAATAAAGATTCTTTCGACTAGTCTGAATTTTGATAAATGTTGACCATGATGGGATGGGTATATTGGAAGTTACTTTGAGGAAATGAGTTGCTATAGTGTGGAATTGATCGCAATTGAGGAGCTGGATGACTCTATATTATAGTTTTCGATAGCAGTACTAGAATTTATTAATAACTTAATTTTTCACTTAATTTAATTGCAATGGAGCACAGGCTCCAGTGGCATTTTCCCTACTCCCCAATCTTCCCCCTGTCCTGCACCTACTTACATTTTTCCTCTAGAAATTATATCTATAAAATCTTTGAACGTTTTTTGGTAAATTATGCATCATTTCTCTTGGTAACTCATTATAATCCCTGACACCCTTACCTATAAAAGAGAATCTGCCTACACCCTTGCACCTGAAATCAAGTGCTAGCAGTTGGCCATGGTCATCTTTTCCCTTCCTTGCACTACTTTTCACACCTATTGCAATATCTTTCCATGCCGGTTCGCCAGTTTACGCCCTGTACACTCCCATGACTCTCCTCATCCTCCTCCTGTCTTGCAATGAATCCCATTCCAGCTCCTTTATCATATCTGTCACTGATTGCATTCTGCAATAATTTCCAGAAATAAATCTTGCAACCCTTCCTTGCACACTCTCCAACTCCTGTATTTGATACGAAAAATAAGGGTCCAATACTACACTACGATATTCGAGCAATGGTGTGTCCAAATGTTTGTAACAATATTCCTTACTTCTCTCATACATCCCCTGATCAGTCTCTTCAACAAATACAGAATTTTAAAACCTTTCCCTACCATTTTTCCATTGTATACTGCCCAGTTAAGCTTATAATTGATTGTAAATCCAAGATATTTATATTTCAAGCTCTTCAGCAAACAATTATTTCCCCACCTTATATTCATAATAACCTTTTGTTTTTTATTTGTGTAACTAATAAGCAGATGCTTCTTTTCATTCATCTTCATCCCATGTTCACCAACCCAACTAGATATCTAGATCACCCTGCAACTGTTTATAATTCTCTTTCATTTTGATTCTCTTTATATAGCATTTATGTCATCCTGCAAACATTTCTAATTTCAGATACTAAACAATATGCATTAGATAAGTCTCTGATACAAGATAAAAGATTCCTTTCAGGTGTATTTTATTAAAAATGAACGCAATGTAATGATAAAGATTGCAAATTGTTCTCAGCACATCAACGTCTATGGTCTTCAACTAAGGAGTTAGGTGAGTGAAATACATAGATTTATATACTAGTAGTTATATGTGATTATTTTTTATGTGATTAGTTTTTTAATCAAGATGAAAATTTCTATCACTACTGTCTTTTTTGCAAAATGATTATCAGGTTGGGATGAATAATATGGAAGATGTTTGATTGCAAACATTCACTATGGTATACATGTCATCCCATTGAAGAGATGATTGGGTCTAAGAAATATTTTTCCAGAATAGCAATAGAATGGCATGTTACCTTGTGTGATATGTCTTTTAATCAAGATGAAGATTCCTTTGCAGCTACAATGAATTTTGTTAAATGTTGATTGAAATTTAATGATGAAGGTGCAGGACGATTTATTCAAATCAATGGCTAGTGATGTGCACTTGCTCCTAATAGAGGAGTTAGGTCAGTCAATTACATAATTTCTATAGTGGTACTTCAGTGTGTTATACCTTGCTGTGCTTCATATTTTAATTGTGATGAAGGTTCCTTTCAGCTTTTCAGAAGATTATTAAATGATGATGAGAATGGGATCAATGATATTGAATTTTGTTGGTAACAATTATTGGCTAATATGTGCACTTGGTCCCAATGGAAGACGTAATTGAATCTACGGTATAGCATTTTTATTAATAATACAATGTGATGTTATATTATCAGATACGGCTTTCAATCAAGATGAGGTTACCTGACGGCTACTCTGAATTTTTTTAAAAGATGATCATGATGGGAAGAATAATATGGAAGTTGGTTGAGGCCAATCAGTGGCTATGATGTGCACTTGGTCGCAGTTGAAGAGTTAATTGAGAGTAATGTATAACTCTTTTTATGAGTAATAGCATGTGATGTTACCTTGTTTGATATGTCTCTTAATCAAGATGCAGATTCCTTTTCAGCTACAATGAAATTTGTTAAATGTAATCGCAAAGTAATAATGAAGATGCAGGTTGATTTATGCGAATCAATGGCTATGCACTTGCTAATATTCGAGGATTTAGGTGAACTTATTTGATATTTTTCTATACTACACTTGAATGCCATTATATCTTGTGTGATTCTTCTTTTAATCAAGATGAAACTTCAGTTTCAGCTACTTTATTATTTGTTAATTGATGATCAGGATAGGATGAATAATATAAAATTCATTGATGCCAATCATTGACTATGACACACTGCTGGTCCTAACTGAAAGGACATGATTCAAGCCTGAGATATATGTTTCCATACTAGTAATTAGAATGTAAATGTTAACTTGTTTGATACGTTTATTAATTCAAGATAAACGATCCTTTCAGCTACTCTAAATTTTGTTAAATTATGACCGCATGACGAGATGAGTATATTGGACGTTGCTTTATGAAAATCTGTTGCTATTATGTGCAATCGGTCTGCCACGGAGACGTTGGGTGGAGTCTAAATTATTGTTTTCGATAGTAATACTTGAATATTAGTAGACCTTGTTTCATGTGTCCTCTTATCAAGGTTTAAGGTTCCTTTTCAGCACCTATGGATTTTGTAAAAATGATGTTAAATTATGAATGCTTAGTTAGTTAATGCAAATCAATGTCTCCGTTCGCACTTGCTCCCAATGAAGGAGTTAGGTGAGTCAATTACACAGTTTTCGATATTAGTACTTAAATGCGAAGATATGTTGTGTGATTAGTGATTTATCAAGATGAAGATTTCTTTCAGCTATTCTCATTTTTGAAAATGATGTTCAGGATGGGAATGAATAATATGGAAGATGTTTGATGCCAATCATTGAATATGGTATACATTTGGTCCCAAGTCAAAAGAAGATTGAGTCTAAGAAATATGTTTCCATAATAGCTATAGAATATCATGTTACCTTGAGTGATATGTCTTTTAAACAAGATGAAGGTTTGTTCTAAGATGCCCTGAATTTTGATAAATGTTAAATGCCATGTAATGATGAAGACGCCTTTTGAATAATGCAAATGAGTAGCTAAGATGTGCACTTGCTCCGAAATGTTAGGGTTAGGTGAGACAGTTACATAGTTTATCTACACTCGTACTTGAATGCCATTACATCATGTGTGATTTAGCTGTTATTCAAGATGAAGATTCCTTTCAGCTACGCAGAATTTTGGTAAATGATGATCATGATGGGATAAACAATTTTTATATTAATTGATGTTATTCATTGGGTATAATGTTCACTTTGTTCCAATTAAAGAGGTAAGATATTTTTTTTTTTTTCTATTAATACACATGATGTTTCTTTGTTGGTTACATCTTTTAACCAAGATTATGTTTCCTTTCATCTTCTCTGAATTTTGCTAAAGGATGATCGCCATGTAATGATTACGATACATGTTGGTTTATGGCAATCAGATGCTATGATATGCACTTGGTCCTAATTGAAGTGTTAATTGTGTCTAAGCTATAGGTTTGATACTTGTAATAGATGTAAATGTACCTTGTTTGATACATTTATTATTAAAGTTCGAGATCCTTTCAACTACTCTGAATTTTGTTAAATGATGACATTGACTTGATGAGTATATTGGAAGTTGCTTTATGGAAATCGATTGCTATTATTTGTAATCGATCCAAATCGAGTGGGTCTATATTATTATTTTCAATCTAATACTAGAATATAATAATACCTTGATTGATGTGTCTCTTATAAAAGATTCCTTTTCAGCACCTATGATTTTGTAAAATCATGATTGCAATGTAATGATGAAGATGCTAGATAGTTAATGCAAAATGAATGGCTATGATCTGCACTTTCTCCCAATGAAGGAAGTTAGGGTGATTCAATTACATGGTTTTCTATATTAATACTTGAATGCCATTATTTCTTGTGTAATTAATCTTTCAATCAAGATGAAGATTCCTTTCAGCTATTCTGAATTTTATTAAATGATGATCATGATGGGTTGAACAATATGGAAGTTGATTGATAGCACTTCATGGTCTAATATGTGAGCCTTGTTTCAATTGAAGTGGTAATTCAATCTAAATTAAAGGTGTTTTACTATTAATAGCATGTGATTTTACCATGCTTGATACGTCTTTTAATCAAGATGATGTTTCCTTTCATCTACTATGGATTTGGTTAAATGATGATTGCCATGTAATGAGGAAGATGCAGGTTTATCTATACAAATCAATGGCTATGATATGCATTTGCTCCTAATCAAGGAGTTGGTGAGCCAATTACATAGTTTTTAAACTATTACTTGAGTTTCTTTATATATAGTGTGATTTGTATGTTAATCTAGATTTAGATTCCTTTCAACTACTCTCAATTTTGTTAAATGATGAAAATGATGTGAGGAATATTATATTAGTTGGTACATGGTCATCTTTGGCTATGATGTGCACTTGGTCTCAATGAAAGAGGTATTTGAGTCCAAGGTATAGATTATTTTACTAGTAATAGCACGTGATGTTACCATGTTTGATACATGTCTTTATCAAGATAAGGATTCCTTTTCAGCTACACTGAATTTTGTTAAATATTGATTGAAATGTAATGATGAAGATGCAGGATGTTTTATGCGAATCAATGGCTATGATGTGCACTTGCTGAAAATCGAGGGGTTATGTTACCCAGTAACATATTTTTCTATACTACACATTGCATGCCATTATACCTTGTGTGATTCCTTTGATCAAGATGAAAATTCATTTCAGCTACTATATATTATGTTAAATGTTTATCAGGACTGGGACGAATAATATGAAAAATGTTTGATGCCAATCACTGACTATGATGCACACTTGGTCCCATTTGAAGAGATATATGTTTCCATACTAGTATTAGAATGTAATTTTACCGTGTGTGATACGTCATTTTTTCATTTTTAAGATTCCTTTTCAGATGCCCTGAATTTATTAAATGTTGATTGCCATGTAATGATGAAGTTGCTTGTGGTTAATGCAGATCAGTAACTGTGATGAGCACTTCCTCATAATCGAGGAGTTAGGTGAGGCAGTTACATAGCATTCTATAACAGCACTTGAATTGCATTATATCTTGTGTGATTCGTCTGTTAATCAAAATGAAGATTCTTTCAGCTACTGTGAATTTTATTAAATGTGACCATGAGGGGATGAACAATTTGGAAGTTGATTGATGGCAATCATTGGCTATGATGTGCAGTTTGTTCAAATCGAAGAGGTAATTCAGTATAAGGTATAGGTTGTTTTACTAGTAATAGCACAGGATATTACCATTTTTGATACGTCTTTTAATCAAGATTAAGTATACTTTCATCTACTCTGGATTTGGTAAAATGATGATAGCCATGTAATGATGACGATGCAAGTTGGTTTATGTATATCAGTCCCTATGATGTACACTTGGTCCCAATCGAAGTGTTAGTTGGGTGTTGGCTATAGGTTTTATACTAGTAACAGACCGTCGTGTTACCTTGTTTGAAATGATTATTAATCAAAATAAAGATTCTTTCAGCTACTCTGAATTTTAATAAATGTTTACCATGATTGGATGGGTATATTGGAAGTTACTTTGAGGAAATCAGTTGCTATAGTGTGCAATTGATCCCAATTGAGGAGTTGGATGACTCTAAATTATAGTTTTTGATACCAGTACTAGAATTTATTAATAACTTATTTTTCAATTAATTTAATTGCAATGGAGCACAGGCTCCAGTGGCATTTCCCTACACCCCAAACTTCCCCCTATCCTGCACCTACTTACATTTTTCCTCTAGAACTTTATATTTAAATTCTTTCAACGTTTTTGGTAAATTATGCATCATTTCTCTTGGTAACTCATTAAAATCCCTGACAACCTTACATAAAAAGAGAATCTGCCTACACCCTTGCACCTGAAATCGAGTGCTAGTACTTGACCATGGTCGTCTTTTCCCTTCCTTGCACTTCTTTTCAAACCTGTTGCAATTTCTTTCCATGACGGTTCGCCAGTATACGCCCTGTACACTCCCATGACTCTCCTCATCCTCCTCCTGTCTTGCAATGAATGCCATTCTTGCTCCTTTATAATATCTGTCACTGATTGCATTCTGCAATAATTTCCAGAAACAAATCTTGCAACCCTTCCGTGCACCCTCTCCAACTCCTGTATTTGATACATAAAATAAGGGGCCAACACTACACTACGATATTCGAGCAATGGCGTTGGTAATAAAATTCCTTACTTCCCTCATACATCCCCTCAACAGTCTCTTCAACAAATAGAAAATTTTAAAACCTTTCCCTACCACCTTTCCATTGTGTCCTGCCCAGTTAAGCTTGTTTATCAATTGTACATCCAAGACATTTACATTTCAAGTCTTCAGCAAACAATTCTTTCCCCACCTTATATCCATAATTATCTTTCTGTTTTTTTATTTGTGTATCTAATAAGCAGATGCTTCTTTTCATTTATCTTCATCCCATGTTCACCACCCCAACTAGATATCCAGATCACCCTGCAACTGTTTACAATTCTCTTTCATTTTGATTCTTTTATATAGTCATATGTCATCTGCAAACAACCTAATTTCAGATAGTAAACAATTATTCATTAGATAAGTCTCTTATACAAGATAAAGATTTCTTTCAGTGTATTTTATTAAAAAATGAATGCAATGTGATGATAAAGATGCAAATTGTTTCCTGCACATCAACATCTATGATCTGCAACCAAGGAGTTAGGTGAGAGAAATACATAAATTTGTATACTAGTAGTTAAATGCGTTTATTTTTTATGTGATTAGTTTTTTAATCAAGATGAAAATTTCTATCACTACTGTCATTTTTGAAAAATGATGTACAGGATGGATGAATAATATGGAAGATGTTTGATGGCAATAATTCACTATGGTATACATTTCATCCCAATTGAAGAGATGATTGAGTTTAAGAAATATGTTTCCAGAATAGCAATAGATAGGCATGTTAACTTGTGTGATATGTCTTTTAATCAAGATGAAGATTCCGTTGCAGCTACTATGAGTTTTGTTAAATGTTTATTGAAATGTAATGATGAAGATGCAGGATGATTTATTCAAATCAATGGCTATGTTGCGCACTTGCTCCTAATCGAGGAGTTAGGTCAGTCAATTACATAATTTCTATAGTGGTACTTCAGTGTGTTTATACCTTGGGTGCTTCACATTTTAATTGTGATGAAGGTTCCTTTCAGCTTTTCAGAATAATGTTAAATGATGATGAGAATGGGATCAATGATATTGAATTTTGTTGATAGCAATTATTGGCTAATATGTGCACTTTGTCCCAATTGAAGAGGTAATTGAATCTACGGTATAGCATTTTTATTTATAATACAATGTGATGTTATCTTATCAGATACGGCTTTTAATCAAGATGAAGTTACCTTTCAACTACTCTGATTTTTTTTTTGAAAGATGATCAGGATGGGAAGAATAATATGGAAGTTGGTTGATGCCAATCAGTGGCTATGATGTGCCTTTGGTCACAGTTGAAGAGTTAATTGAGTGTAAGGTATAACTATTTTTTACAAGTAATAGCACGTGATGTTATCTCGTTTGATACGTTTCTTAATCAAGATGCAGATTCCTTTTCAGCTACACTGACATTTGTTAAACGTTTATCACAATGTAATAATGAAGATGCAGGTTGATTTATATTTATCAATGGCTATGATGTGCCCTTGCTCATAATTGAGGATTTAGATGAGCCAGTTTCATAATTTTGTATACTACACTTGAATGCCATTATATCTTGTGTGATTTTTCTTTAAATCTAGATGAAAATTCGTTTCAGCTACTTTATTATTTGTTAATTGCTGATCAGGATGGGATGAATAATATAATAATCTTTGATGCCAATCATTAGCTATGTCACTCTGCTGGTCCTAACTGAAGAGATGATTCAGCCTGAGATATATGTTTCCATACTAGTGATAGAATAAAATATTACCTTGTTTGATACGTTTATTAATCAAGATAAAGATCCTTTCAGCTACTCTAAATTTTGTTAAATTATGACCATGACGAGATGAGTATATTGGACGTTGCTTTATGAAAATCTGTTGCTATTATGTGCAATCGGTCCCCACTGAGACGTTGAGTGGATCTAAATTATTGTTTTCAATACTAATACTTGAATATTAGTAGACCTTGTTTCATGTGTCTCTTATAAAGGTTTAAGGTTCCTTTTCAGCACCTATGGAATTTGTAAAATTATGATGCTAGTTAGTTAATGCAAATCAATGACTATGATCCGCACTTGCTCCCAATGAAGGAGTTAGGTGAGTCAATTACATAGTTTTCTATATTAGTTCTTGAATGCCAATATTTGTTGCTTGATTAGTGTTTTAATCAAGATGAAGATTTCGTGCAGCTTCTCTCATTTTTGCAAAAGATGTTCAGGATGGGTTGAATAATATCGAAGATGTTTGATGCCAATCATTGAATATGGTATACATTTGGTCCCAATTCAAAAGAAGATTGAGTCTAAGAATTATGTTTCCATAATAGCTATAGAATGTCATGTTACCTTGTGTGATATGTATTTTAATCATGATGAAGATTTGTTCTAAGATGACCTGAATATTGATAAATGTTAATCGCCATGTAAAGATGAAGATGCCTCTTGAATAATGCAAATCAGTAGCTATGATGTGTAATTGCTCCCAATTGAGAGGTTAGGTGAGACAGTTTCATAGTTTTCTACACTAGTACTTGTACTTGAATGCCATTATATCATGTGTGATTTAGCTGTTAATGAATCTGAAGATTCCTTTCAGCTATGCAGAATTTTGTTAAATGATGATCATGATGGGATAAACAATTTTTATATTAATTGATGTTATTCATTGGGTATAATGTTCACTTTGTTCCAATTAAAGAGGTAAGATATTTTTTTTTTTTTCTATTAATATCACATGATGTTTCTTTGTTGGTTACATCTTTTAACCAAGATTATGTTTCCTTTCATCTTCTCTGAATTTTGCTAAAGGATGATCGCCATGTAATGATTAAGATACATGTTGGTTTATGGCAATCAGATGCTATGATATGCACTTGGTCCTAATTGAAGTGTTAATTGTGTCTAAGCTATAGGTTTGATACTTGTAATAGATGTAAATGTACCTTGTTTGATACATTTATTATTAAAGTTCGAGATCCTTTCAACTACTCAGAATTTTGTTAAATGATGACATTGACTTGATGAGTATATTGGAAGTTGGTTTAAGGAAATCGATTACTATTATTTGTAATCGATCCAAATCGAGTGGGTCTATATTATTATTTTCAATTCTAATACTAGAATATAATAATACCTTGATTGATGTGTCTCTTATAAAAGATTAAGATTCCTTTTCAGCACCTATGGATTTTGTAAAATCATGATTGCAATGTAATGATGACGATGCTAGATATTAGATGCAAAAGAATGGCTATGATCTGCACTTGCTCCCACTGAAGAAGTTAGGTGATTCAATTACATGGTTTTCTATATTAATACTTGAATGGCATTATTTCTTGTGTAATTAATCTTTCAAACAAGATGAAGATTCCTTTCAGCTATTCTGAATTTTATTAAATGATGATCATGATGGGTTGAACAATATGGAAGTTGATTGATAGCCGTCATGGGCTAAGATGTGCCCTTGTTTCCATTTGAAGTGGTAATTCAATCAAAATTAAAGGTTTTTTACTAGTAATAGCATGTGATTTTACCGTGTTTGATACGTCTTTTAATCAAGATTATGTTTCCTTTCATCTACTATGGATTTGGTTAAATGATGATTGCCATGTAATGAGGAAGATGCAGGTTGATCTATACAAATCAATGGCTATGATATGCATTTGCTCCTAATCGAGGAGTTGGTGAGCCCAATTACATAGTTTTTATACTATTACTTGAGTTTCTTTATATATAGTGTGATTTGTATGTTAAGCTAGATTTAGATTCCTTTCAACTACTCTCAATTTTGTTAAATGATGAAAATGATGTGAGGAATATTATATTAGTTGGTACATGGCCATCTTTGGCTATGATGTGCTCTTGGTTCAATGAAAGAGGTATTTGAGACCAAGGTATAGATTATTTTACTAGTAATAGCACGTGATGTTACCATGTTTGATACATGTCTTTTAATCAAGATAAGGATTCCTTTCAGCTACACTGAATTTTGTTAAATATTGATTGAAATGTAATGATGAAGATGCAGGATGATTTATGCGAATCAATGGCTATGATGTGCACTTGCTGAAAATCGAGGGGTTATGTTACCCAGTAACATATTTTTCTACACTACACATTGAATGCCATTATACCTTGTGTGATTCCTTTGATCAAGATGAAAATTCGTTTCAGCTACTATATATTATGTTAAATGTTTATCAGGATGGGACGAATAATATGAAAAATGTTTGATGCTAATCACTGACTATGATCCACACTTGGTCCCATTTGAAGAGATATATGTTTACATACTAGTATTAGAATGTAATTTTACCATGTTTGATACGTCATTTTTCATTTTGAAGATTCCTTTTCAGATTCCCTGAATTTTATTAAATATTGATCGCCATGTAATGATGAAGTTGATTTGGGGTTAATGCGAATCAGTGACTGTAATGAGCACTTCCTCATAATCGAGGAGTTAGGTGAGGCCGTTACATAGCTTTCTATAACAGCACTTGAATTGCATTATATCTTGTGTGATTCGTCTGTTAATCAAAATTAAGATTCTTTCAGCTACTGTGCATTTTATTAAATGTTGACCATGACGGGATGAACAATTTGGAAGTGGATTGATGGCAATCATTGGCTATGATGTGCAGTTGGTTCAAATTGAAGAGGTATTTCAGTATAAGGTATAGGTTGTTTTACTAGTAATAACACAGGATGTTACCATGTTTAATACGTCTTTTTATTCAAGATGAAGTATACTTTCATCTACTCTGGATTTGGTAAAATGATGATAGCCATGTAATGATGAAGATGTAAGTTGGTTTATGCATATCAGTCCCTATGATGTACACTTGGTCCCAATTGAAGTGTTAGTTGGGTGTTGGCTATAGGTTTTATACTAGTAGTAGATCGTAATGTTACCTTGTTTGAAATGATTATTAATCAAAATAAAGATTCTTTCAGCTACTCTGAATTGTAATAAATGTTGACCATGATGGGATGGGTATATTGGAAGTTACTTTGAGGAAATCAGTTGCTATAGTGTGCAATTGAACCCAATTGAGGAGTTGGATGACTCTAAATTATAATTTTTGATACCAGTACTAGAATATATTAATAACTTAATTTTTCAGTTATTTTAATTGCAATGGAGCACAGGCTCCAGTGGCATTTTCGCTACACCACAATCTTCCCCCTATCCTGCACCTACTTACATTTTTCCTCTCGAAGTTATATCTTTAAATTGTTTCAACGTTTTTTGTAAATTATGCATCATTCTTCTGGTAACTCATTGAAATCCCTGACAACCTTACAAAAAAGAGAATCTGCCTACACCCTTGCACCTGAAATCGAGATCTAGTACTTGGCCATGGTCATCTTTTCCCTTCCTTGCACTACATTTCAAACCTATTGCAATTTCTTTCCATGCCGGTTCACCAGTATACGCCCTGTACACTCCCATGACTCTCCTCGTCCTTCTCCTGTCTTGCAATGATTCTCATTCTAGCTCCTGTATAATATCTGTCACCGATTGCATTCTGCAATAATTTCCAGAAACAAATCTTGCAACCCATCCTTGCACCCTCTCCAACTCCTGTATTTGATACGTAAAATAAGGGTCAATACTACACTACGATATTCGAGCATTGGTGTGACCAAATGTTTGTAAGAAATTTCCTTACTTCTCTCATACATCCCCTCATCAGTCTCTTCAACAAATACAGAATTTTAAAACCTTTACCTACCACCTTTCCATTGTGTCCTGCCCAGTTAAGCTTGTTATCGATTGTAAATGAAGATTTGTTCTACGATGACCTGAATTTTGATAAATGTTAATCGCCATGTAATGATGAAGATGCCTCTTGAATAAAACATTCCGTGCTCAGCGGCGGTCATACGCAGACGTGCTGTCAGCTATTTCTGTTAACGGCACAGCTATTATAACTGTGTTAGTGTGAAGTTTGTGTGTGAGCTATTGAAAACCCATCAACGCAGCTGCATTTAGGAAATTTCTGCAGTAAAAGGTGAGAGATGGCTTCTACCGCCATAACAAGAAAAAACACAGTGACATTCACATTTGATCGAGCATATGTATGACCATCGGTCTATGAAATACATGAGTGGTTGTTTGATAAAGTAAATCTAATTGACGAAGAAATACTGGGAATACAACTAGACTCGTTCAAGAACTGTGTTTTTGTTAAAATGGTAAGCCAGGAACATTGTGTTAGTGCAATTGAATCAAATACTGGGAACCTGAAATTTCATCATGCCGATGGAAACGTAAGCAATGTTCAAGTAACGAACGCAGGAATGGGAAAAAGACAGATATGAATGTTAAATCTGCCCTTTGAAATATCTAATGAAGTCATTCTACAAGCAATAAAACTGTTCGGCAATGTGGCAGAGATCGTAGAAGACAAATGGGGAGGCAATATCGGGTTTAAGAAAACAAATGGAGTGCGGCTAGTAAAAATGGAGATAACGAAGCACATACCGTCATACATTAATGTATGCGGTTTGAGAGCGCTGGTTGTATACGATGGCCAGCCCCGAACTTGCGCTCTATGCAATTCAATACAACATATCAGAGCAAACTGCCCCCACATACAACCTACAGTACTACCGCTAACCTACCTTAGACGAACAGGAACACCGAAACAAGAAGAAGAAATGCCACTGCAAGATCAGCAGCAGTTTCCACCACTGACGATAACGGACAGCGGGAACACGGAGACGAAAACAAGAAAAGAAACGAGGGAACAACAAAATGATGACATAAGGAACACTGAAGAATCAAGGTGTGACGAGGTATCCAAAACCATGAACACAAAAGCGAAAAACTCACCAAGAAAACAAGAAGGAGACTTGAAAGAAAAGACAATAACAAACATGGAAGAGACAAAATAGAAGAGAAAAGTTGAATCGTTGAAAAATACGGCAAAATCGACGATAACATGGAGTCGGCCGACGAGAAGGACGAAACGAATTTACAACTGAAGTCCTGTCGACAGCAGAAGAAACCGAGTGGACGAAACCAGCGAAGCCCAAACCCAGTAAGGAACGTCGTGCAAGAAAACAACCGGAGACAACAAACTAGGGAAACATCTACTGAAAGAGAAAATACAGACGATGCTAAAGGCACTGGAAAAAAGCTCAAAAAACAACAAATCGGGAAGAGCCTGCCAACATTTAATGTGGAGTTAAATCCAAACTCAGTCAGTCACCGAGAAACAGGTATGGAGACTGCATGTATGCCCTTTAGTTGGGCAGACAACAATCAGAACGAAGACATAGAGGATGTCAGGCAGACTTCCTGAATACAAATCTCAGCGACGAACTCACAAGGAAACAAACACCTGGAGACCGTAAATAGGAAACTTAACGGTATAGAACAGACTTGACGTATGGAACAGCTGCTGTCGGACACTAATGGATTGGTGGATAACCAAGGCCAAGCACCATCACAATGAATCAAGTCTTGACACTAACAACGGTTAACATCAATCGCATAACAGCTAAAACAAAGTTTAATGTCTTGCAACAATTTCTTATCCAAATTCAAATAGACGTCGCACTCATGCAAGAAGTGATAATCAGGGAGTTTGAACTCTTTGGTTACGAAACCATAACCAATTTAGACTCCCACTGCAAAACCGGAACTGCAATAATAATCAAGGAAGGACTGTCCTACACAAACCCGGAAATTTTAACGTCCAGAAGGGGTATAGCAGTATACATCAAGGACATATGCATCGTCAACTTATATGCACCCTCAGGCACTATTAAAAAAACAGGAGAGAGCGGAATTCTTCAAAAGTGATATACCTTACTTATTACGCAAGAAACCGTCCAGACTTGTAATAGGCGGTGACTTTAACTGTGTAATTGACCAAAGCGACCAAAGACCAAACCCTAATATCTGTCAAGAATTAGCAAAAATGGTCAAAGGATTAGGCCTCAAGGAGATGTTTCGGGCATTGCACGGAAACCAAACTAGTCACACACACATGACCCCGACATCAAAAAGCAGACTTGATAGAATTTACGTATCCAACACTCTAGCCCAGCAGTTAGTAGCGATGAAATAGTACCCTTAAGTTTCTCTGATCACTGTGCATACATATGCAGAATTAAGAGCGACCCAATTAATATTCAGAGAGGTAAAGGATACTGGAAGATGAACGTTTCGTTTCTTCGCGATGCTGAATGTAAGGAAAGCGTCATCACCACCTGGCTTTCAAGTGTCAGAAACTGCCACAAGTATAGCTCTAATTTAAGCTGGTGGATAACCAATGCGAAACCAAGAATAAGAAAAGCTATTATCGCCTACTCACACGTAAAACATCACTGGACAAACAATACCATGGAATTTTACTACAGATGTCTGAAGGACCTGTAAAAAAAAGACGTGCACACCATCCATGACCACGTACTGATTAAAAAGAATAAAGCCAAAATTAACAACCTACAAGCATCAAGAATGGAATCCCTTCTAGTCAACACCGATGGCGTGGACTTAGTAGAGAAAGAGAAGGCATCGCTATACCATCTGATTAGGGCGACAAAAAGAAGAAACTCCCAGTACTTATCAAACATAACTGCGGAAGATGGAGTCAGAACAACCAACCAAAAGGAAATTCCTGCAATGATCTGGAACCATTTTTCATCCTTTTACAGAGCCTCCACCACAACCGGAGATAACAGGGACTCCACACTAAAACCACATAAATGAATACATGGACGACAACGAGCGAAGAGAGATTATCAGAGACATCTCACTAGAAGAAGCAGAGTTGTCCCTCATGGGTGGGAAAACAAGAAAATCTCCCGGTAACGATGGTCTTCCCCTGGAATTTTATAGAGCTTTCTGGAACATCATATACCACAAGATGGTCGAAATATTCAATGAAATATGGCAGATTGAACGATTGCCTGAAGCCTTCACGGAAGGCATAATAATACTCATCCCAAAAACACCAATATCAGAAAGTTAAGACCCATAACGCTACTGAACTCCGACTTCAAGATTTTGACTCGTATCCTGAAACGAAGAATAACACCATTACTCACCAAAATTCTTGGCCCGTACCAAGCAGGTCCGATCCCTAATCGCGGGATCCAACATGCAATCTTGGAACATGGAGATATCGTCTCCTTGGCAGACAACCTGAAGCTAAAAGCGGGAATTCTCTTCCTAGATTTCAATAAAGCATACGATTGTGTCGAACACCCGTTCTTATACGATACCACGAGGAGAATGGGCATGGGAACAAGCTTCGTATCAGTAATCAAGAAACTAACCAACGGTGCTACCAAAAGTGTATTAGTAAACGGATTCATCTCAAAAATTTTTCGTATGGGCCGAGGGCTGAGACAAGGCTGCCCCCTCTCAATGGCCTTGTTCGCCATATACACAGAACCCTGACTACGGAGCATCCACTCCTTGACAAAGGGTATAACGTTCCAAGGTAGAAGATACACTACAAGAGCTTAAGCAGACGATATTGGGTTCTACGTAATCGACAATGACGACCTAGTAACAATTAATAACCAGATAAAGATTTATGGCCCTGAATGTGGCGCCACAGTCAACATGGACAAATCAGGCATACTTTACATTGGATCAGGAGCTTAAAATCTTGTAAATACTTATGGATTCAAACAAATGAACAAACACAAGGCCTTAGGTGTGTGGCTAGAAACCAATCCACTCAAAATGAGTGTAATCAATTGGCGAGAAGTGTTAAACAACACAAGGGGCACTCTGCAACTGCACAAAACCAGACAGATCAAAAAATACAAAAAACAAATTTAATAAATCTGGCGGTCCTTGGCAAATGTTGCCCAAGTGCTCCCTGCACCGAAAGGGATAATACAAAGCGTTTAGAGGCAGTATCCTGGTTCCTGAGCCAAGGTGACATATTCAAAGTCAACTTCCAGACGCTAACCCTGCCAAAAGCAAGAGGAGGTTTAGGTTTAATGTATGCAAGAACCAAAGGCAAATGCAATCTTCATACAGGCAATGAGGAAAGTATCTGAAAACAAAGAAACAATAATGGCACAATTATTGGAACACTACAAACCGGTGAGTACAACGGCACCAGTAGGGATTGCCCATATCAATAATTCCCTTTACCATTTCAGGCTGTACTTCATCGAAAGCAGCTATATCATGAAGACAAGAAAGAACAACTTTCCCAAGACAACAAAAGAGATTTACGCATGTATGATGGGCCATAAACTGGGAAGTATAATAGAAACTAAATACACGGAAATCAACTGGAAAAACGTGTGGGCAAATATTTTCAACAAAACAATTCCGTGCGAGACTCAAGCTCTTTGGTGCAAAGTAGCCAACGAGACCCTGGCCAACAATGAGAAGCTACATCGTATTCACCTCAAGCCAACAGATAGATGTGACACTTGCGGCAACACAGATGCGCTAGTAGACCGAATCTCTTGCGGAAGAGCGCAAACAATCTGGACGTGGACAAAACATTTAGTGGCACACATGATGCAAAACCCACCCAGGAAAATACTCACCAATATCCTAACAAAGCCGGATTTCAAGCTTACAACTGTAGAGAAACATAACAGTCTAATATGGATTTTAGGACACGCAATGCAGGATATACTGCAGAAGTCATCCCAGAACTTAGAAGAGTATGTATCAACCTTGAAAATTAAAGTTTGGAGTTTAAAGAAAACGATGAAATACAAAACAAAATTTGGAAGCTATCTGGACGAGAAACCAAAAATAAAAAGACCTTAAAATTAAAAAGTAAAAACTTCAGAGCTGAGACTTATGGAAAAAAACAAACAAAACAATGATGTGACCGCTAAAGAAGAACATTGGATACGTGCAAAACTTTAATTTTTGCTTTTTCTGCCAATAGCTTGAGAGGAAATGCCAAAGTCCATTGTCTTCTTCTTTGATCACTTAATAACACATTAGGAGAAGAAAAAAAAAAAAAATGGTAACTGCAAACCCAAAGCTTGGCGAAACAAAGAATTATTTAAGTTATAAATATAAATGGTGAAGAAGCCAAAGCCGAAGAAGGCAGTAATGGAGAGGAAAAGGACGGCTGTAAGGGGTGGAGGAGGCCGATAAAAAAAAAAAAATAATGCAAATCTGTAGCTATGATGTGCAGTTGCTCCCAATTGAGAGGTTGGTGAGACAGTTACATAGTTTTCTACACTAGTACTTGAATGCCATTATATCTTGTGTGAATTAGCTGTTAATCAATGTGAAGAATCCTTTCAGCTACTATCAAGATGGGAAGAATAATATGAAAGTTGGTTGATGCCAATCAGTGGCTATGATGTGCCCTTGGTAAGGTATAACTTTTTTTACTAGTAATAGCACGTGATGGTACCTTGTTTGATACGTCTCTTAATCAAGATGCAGATTCCATTTCAGCTACACTGAAATTTTTGAAATGTTGATCACAATGTAATAATGAAGATGCAGGTTGATTTATGCGAATCAATGGCTATGATGTGCCCTTGCTCATAATTGAGGATTTAGGTGGGCCAGGATCATAATTTTGTATGCTACATTGAATACCATTATATCTTGTGTGATTCTTCTTTAAATATAGATGAAAATTCGTTTCAGCTACTTTATAATTTGTTAATTGATGATCAGGATGGGATGAATAATATAAGAATCTTTGATGCCAATCATTGACTATGACACTCTGCTGGTCCTAACTGAAGAGATGATTCAGCCTGAGATATATGTTGCCATACTAGTAATAGAATAAAATGTTACCTTGTTTGATACGTTCATTAATCAAGATAACGATCCTTTCAGCTACTCTGAAATTTGTTAAATTATGACCACGACGAGATGAGTATATTGGACCTTGCTTTAACAAAAATCTGTTGCTATTATGTGCAATCGGTCCCCACCGAGACGTTGGGTGGATCTAAATTATGGTTTTCGATACTAATACTTGAATATTAGTAGACCTTGTTTCAATGTGTCTCTTATAAAAGTTTAAGGTTCCTTTTCAGCACATATGGATTTTGTAAAATGATGATTGCAATGTTCTAATGAAGATGCTAGTTAGTTAATGCAAATCAATGTCTATGATCCGCCACTTGGTCCCAATGAAGGAGTTAGGTGAGTCAATTACATAGTTTCCTATAGTAGTTCGTGAATGCCAATATATGATGTGTGATTTGAAGATTTCTTCCAGCGTCTCTCATTTTTTGCAAAATGATGTACAGGATGGGATGAATAATATGAATGATGTTTGATGCCAATCATTGAATATGGTATACATTTGGTCCCAAATCAAGAGAAGAAATGAAGTCTAAGAAATATGTTTCCATAATAGCTACAGAATGTCATGTTACCTTGTGTGGATATGTATTTTAATCATGATTGAAGATTTGTTCTAAGATGACTTGAATTTTGATTAAATGTTAATCGCCATGTAATGCTGAAGATGCCTCTTCAATAATGCAAATCAGTAGCTATGATGTGCAATTGCTCCCCATTGAGCGGATTATGTGAGACAGTTACTAGTTTTTCTATAATAGGTAACTTGAATGCGCATTATATGTTGTGTGATTTAGCTGTTATCAATGTGAAGATTCCTTTCAGCATACTCTCAATTTTTATAAATGATGAAAGAAGATGTGATGAATATTATTTTTAGTTGGTTCATGGTCATTATTGGCTAGTGATGTGTACTTGGTCTCACAATGGAAGAGGTATTTAAGTCCGAGGTATAGATTATTTTACTAGTAATAGTACGTGATGTCACCATGTTTTTATACTTGTCTTAATCAAGATAAGGGATTCCTTTTCAGGAACATCGAATTTTGTTAGTATGTTGATCGAAGATAAGTAATGATGAAGATGCAGGATTGATTTAAGCGAAAATCAATGGCTAAAGATGTGTACTTGCATCATAATCGAAGTGTTAGGTAGCCCAGATTTACATATTTTTCTATACTACCCATTGAATGTCATAATACATTTAGTGATTCTTTCCTTTAATCAAGATGAAAATTCGTTTCAAGCTATTATATATTATGTTAAATGTTTATCAGGATGGGACGAATAATATGAAAAATGTTTGATGCAATCACCGACTATGATACACAATATGTCCCATTGAAGAGATGTTTCAGCCTGAGATATTTGTTTCCATACATAGTATTAGAATGTAATTGTACCGTGTGTGATATGTCATATGTTCATGTTGAAGATTTATTTTCAGATGCCCTGAAATTTATTAAATGTTGATTGCCAAGTAATGATGAAGTTGCTTGTGAGTTAATGCAGATCAGTGGTTGTGATGAGCACTACCTCATAACCGAGGAGTTAGGTGAAGCAGTTACATAGCTTTCTATAACAACACTTGAATTGCATTATATCTTGTGTGATTCGTCTGTTAATCAAAATGAAGATTCCTTTCAGCTACTGTGAATTTTATTAAATGTGACCATGAGGGGATGAACAATTTGGATGTTGATTGATGGCAATCATTGGCTATGATGTGCAGTTGGTTCAAATTGAAGAGGTAATTCAGTATAGGTATAGGTTGTTTTACTAGTAATAGCACAGGATGTTACCATGTTTGATAGTCTTTTAATCAAGATGAAGTATACTTTATTCTACTCTGGATTTGGTAAAATGATGATAGCCATGTAATGATGAAGATGCATGTTGGTTTATGCATATCAGTCCCTATGTTGTACTTGGTCCCAATTGAAGTGTTAGTTCATGTAAGCTATAGGTTGTATACTATTAATAGACCATTAATGTTATCTTGTTTAAAATGATTAAATCAAAATAAAGATTCTTTCAGCTACTCTGAATTTTGATAAATGTTGACCATGATGGGATGGGTATATTGGAAGTTACTTTGAGGAAATCAGTTGCTATAGTGTGCAATTGATCCCAATTGAGAGTTGGATGACTCTAAATTATAGTTTTTGATACCAGTAACTAGAATTTATTAATAACTTAATTTTTCAGTTAATTTAATTGCAATGGAGCACAGGCTCCAGTGGCATTTTCCCCACCCCAATTTCCCCTATCCTGCACCTACCTACATTTTTCCTCTAGAAATTATATCTTTAAATTTTCAAGTTTTTGGTAAATTATGCATCATTTCTCTTGGTAACTCTTAAAATCCCTGACAACCTTACATAAAAAAGAGAATCTGCCTACCCATTGCACCTGAAATGAGTAGCTTGGCCATGGTCGTCTTTTCCCTTCCTTGCACTACTTTTCAAACCTATTGCAATTCTTTCCATGTGGTTCGCCAGTATACGCCCTGTACACTCCCATGACTCTCCTCATCCTCCTCCTGTTTGCAATGAATCATTCTAGCTCTTTATAATATCTGTCACTGATTGCATTCTGCAATAATTTCCAGAAATAAATCTTGCACCCTTCCTTGCACCCTCTCCAACTCCTGTATTTGATACGTAAAATAAGGTCCAATACTACACTACGATATTCGACAAATGGTGTGACCAAATGTTTGTAACAAAATTCCTTACTTCTCTCATACATCCCCTCATCAGTCTCTTCAAATACAGAATTTTAAAACCTTTCCCTACCACCTTTCCATTGTGTCCTGCCCAGTTAAGCTTGTTATCGATTGTAAATCCAAGATATTTACATTTCAAGTCTTCAGCAAACAATTCTTTCCCCACCTTATATTCATAATTAACCTTTTGTTTTTTATTTGTGTATCTAATAAGCAGATGCTTCTTTCATTTATCTTCATCCCATGTTCACCAACCCAACTAGATATCAGATCACCCTGCAACTGTTTACAATCCTCTTCATTTTGATTCTTTTATATAGCATTATGTCATCTGCAAAAATCTAATTTCAGATAGTAAACAATTATTCATTAGATAAGTCTCTGATACAAGATAAAGATTCCTTTCAGTGTATTTTATTAAAAAATGAATGCAATGTAATGATAAAGATGCAAATTGTTTCCTGCACATCAACGTCTATGATCTGCAACCAAGGGAGTTAGGTGAGTGAAATACATAGATTTGCATACTAGTAGTTAAATGTGATTATTTTTTATGTGATTAGTTTTTTAATCAAGATGAAAATTTCTATCACTAATCTGTCTTTTTGCAAAATGATGTTCAGGATGGGATGAATAATATGGAAGATGTTTGATGGCAATCATTCACTATGGTATACATTTCGTCCCAATTGAAGAGATGATTGAGTCTAAGAAATATGTTTCCAGAATAGCAATAGATAGGCATGTTACCTTGTGTGATATGTCTTTTAATCAAGATGAAGATTCCTTTGCAGCTACACTGAATTTTGTTAAATGTTGATTGAAATGTAATGATGAAGATGCAGGATGATTTATTCAAATCAAGTGGCTATGATGTGCACTTGCTCCTAATCGAGGAGTTGGGTCAGTCAATTACATAGTTTCTATAGTGGTACTTCAGATCTTTATATCTGGTGTGCTTCGTATTTTAATCAATCATGATGAAGGTTCCTTTCAGCTTTTCAGAAGATTGTTAATATGATGATGAGAACGGGATCAATGATATCGAAATTTGTTGTAAGCAATTATTGGCTAATATGTGCACATGGTACCAATTAAAGAAGTAATTGAATCAATGGTATAGCATTTTTACTAATAATACAATGTGATGTTATATTATCAGATATGGCTATCAATCAAAATGAAGTTACCTATCAGCAACTCTGAATTTTTTTGACATGATGATCACGATGGGAAGAATAATATGGAGGTTAGTTGCTGCTAATCAGTGGCTATCATGTGCACTTGGTCGCAGTTGAAGAGTTAATTGAGAGTAATGTATAAGTGTTTTTTTTTAAGTAATAGCATGTGATGTTACCTTATTTGATACTTTTATTAATCAAGATAAATATCCATTCAGTTACTCTAATTTTTGTTAAATAATGACCACGATGAGATGAGTATATTGGACATTGCTTTATGAAAATCTGTTGCTATTATGTG
>JARYHS010008377.1:0-16000 GCA_031002005.1 Vandiemenella viatica
TTCCACTCTGTTGGAGGAGCGGCATGCTAACATGATTGATTTCTCCCTACTAATTCATGACATGGCTGTCAGAGTACTTGAAACATTTGCATTATGATTTAAAAATTGTAGAGTTCAACACAATACTAACAATGTAAACCATTATGAACTAGAATTATTCGTTTTAATTGAGGAAAATAAATGGACAAGTATGTCAAACTGAGGGGTGACAGTTTTCAGCCATGACATTTTTTCACTGAGGCACCGCAACTAGATAAACTTTTAAAAAAGACGTAGTTAACCAGAAAATAAAATTTTAGCAAATAACGGAATTGAATTTTTTGGTAGTGATAGAATCCACACAGTGCTGTTTTGTGAGCAAGACAATTGAATGCAAAGAATGTCAGACAGATATTTGAAAACTCAGTCTATGATTTTCAAATATTTTAAAAGTGAAGAATGGTGGTAATATTTCACCATGACTTCGAACATATTCATTGATGACGCTGTGATATGTTAGGTTAAGCTCGGGCGTGATAAATACCTGCCGGTGCCAATAAATAACATGGCCTTTCAAAATAAAGCCTGGGATGTGGGAGCTTAGCGAAAATGAGAATTTTCGCCATGTGTAACAAACATTAGCACTGATCAGCGAGTGAGGAGGCACAAGAACTTTTTAACGTCGTAAAACCTGACAAAAAAGTGGCTGGTAACAGATAGCCAAGAATATGAGACCATTCAGTGCAGTAAGCGACGAATTTTTGAAATGTACTAATGCCGAAATTCACTTTGGAGAACGTTTATGGAAAAGCGCGATTTTTTCCTGGACTCTGAGAAACGGCACCAAAATGGTGGATGTGTAAACGAATCACAGATGTGATCCCTGTGTGCGGTAGCAAATTCTTGTTTTCTGTTACATGTGTGCCAATTGGGAAAACTAGATTTTCCCACGCGATCACGGTATCAGGCGAGTTCTACTGCTTCAATGAACACTGGATCTAGTCAGGAAGGAATTTGCACCTTGGAGGAGAATGAAGATTAGTACGTCTTTATCTTCGGCTGCTATTTTACAGTACAAGCATCAAAACGCTGGACAAGATGCAACAGCCGGGCACGCATCGTTCCACTCCCTTGGCATTCCTTTTATATCAGGCTATCCACGATGGGAGATTGCTTACCCGCTGCTGGAAAGTCCTGAAAACTACTTGGGACAGCTGTTTCTCACTAGCATACAAAATTACGTTGTTCTCCATCATCGATGCAGTTAACATCGTCCATATGTGATTGGTCACAGCAATAAGAGCCCCTAGTGATTCTATCGATGAAGATCATCATCAAATTCTAATGTTCTTAGTTAAAGATTCAAAAATCGAAATTTTGCTAAAGTTAAATTCATTTGATTCGATGTTTCAAGATCTAATAAAATGTTGATATTTATAATCCCAAGCAATGAATTATTTCTCGTAGAAAATTGAAACTTTTAATAATTAATATCAGTTATTTATAAATTCGTGCTAAATACTTTCTCCTCCAATCTATTTTTACATTTCAGTTCGGTACCATAAAAGTCTCTGAGGCAAAAAACCACTGGCAGAATGGTGCCGCGAAACGCAATGACTGTGCAGAAAAATATTAATTCCGCTGTGGTGTCAGTTGTCCAAAAAATGTAGACCTACAGGCGACTGGACAAACATTTACAGTAGATGCAGTCTCATCACTTATGCCTAATAGTGTATTAAGTTTTAGAATCATTGGCCGAACGAAGATCTGGTTTTGTTCAGTATCAGATAATAGCTATAGTTGGTTGAGACTCTATAATTTTGATCATTTTATGTAAGCCATTTCCTGCTCACTATTTCTCAACTAAATCAACTATTGTTATTTCTTTTATATGAAAAAATGCACCAGTTTAGATTCGTAACTCCAACAGAATTTATAAAATTTTAATATTCGCGAAAAGATATAAAATTATAAAGTACAAATATATTGTATGAAAATCATTGAAATCGTAGTGTTTTTTTCTTCGCGTTTGATATAAACAAATGGGAATCAAATAGCGATTCTTATGTAGTGCGGTTTGTTTATTAATATATCTAGGTATAAAAATACCAAGAGTATAAACAGATATACATATTCCGCATATTTAAAAAAAAAAAAAAAAAAAAAAAAAAAAAAAAAAAAAAAAAGAGGATAGGAATTTTATATTACCTCTCACTGTTATTTTGTCAGATGATTTGTTTTGTTAGTAAAGCATCGTTTTTTGCCTTTGAATATCAGCCTTAATATACATTTGAGCAAACGCATATTTCCTATGTTAAGAGTTTGCTGTTATTAAGTAAAATTCTCGGACTATTTGTATGGCTGATATATCCTAATGGCGTAAGTAAATAAATAAACAAAAATAACTATCATAATACCTTCATTGCTATAAATGTTATCTTTGACAACGAACTAAAAATGTGATAACTCAGCGTCATTGGAGAATCTAACTGATACTAAAAGCAAGTTAGTGCTTTAACTGAATGGTAAGTTAGTTGGAAAGCAATTGGAAATACATGCAACATAATAAAATCTGAATGCGGCATAGGGGTTCAAATAAAAATAACCATTAGTCTTAGATTTGTTGATTGCATTGCCTTGTTTATAAACCAGAGATAGGAGATTATTGAATAGCAAGGAATGATTACCAGCAAAATTATAAAACCAGGCAAAGATGAAAGTCATCACATGTAGCAAAAATGATAACATTAATAGTACACAGTAGGAGGAGGTTGTCTTAGCAAGCCAGAAACCGGGAAAACCCGTGACGTCACTAAGTGGTGGGGGGGACCTCCCTCCCCTCCCCTCCGGCGGGCTTTTTGAATGGCGGGCCGGCCGGCCAAGATGGCGGGTGCAGTGTTGCCACATTGACGGCATGACGACGGCATATTTCAAATTAAACATATATAACTGTTATTTAGTCTTTATTATAGCTGTTATTTAACTTATATCCAACAATGTTAATCTGAAATCAGCGATATTATTTATGATTGTGTCCTATATGATGTAGATATTCCAGCTGCACAAATGTTGCAATGTAGCATATACACACATCCTGACACCAGGTGTCTCCACCGAACAGCCGATGCAACGAGAAACTTCATCTGCGCATGCGCCGGCCAGAGATATTCCACTTCGCCACGAAATCTTCTATCCTTGTCTTGCGGGGGAAAACCCTAGCCTAAGGCGTATTTGCACAGGTGTCGGCCGACATGTACGCACTTGCTCGACCGCCGAGACCCTGTTGCGACATGCGCGATAACTTGCATAACTCTCGCTAGAGGTCAGCACACGGTAGTAGACATTTGCCGCTAGATGGTGCGGGTGTCCCAATATGCGTGAAATATTTCGGGAGTCCGACAGGTTACGAAATGGCTCCATTACAGAGCGATACAGCTAGGCCATCCACCATTGTGAAAGCATAGCTGGCGGACAAAGAAATTAGGGCGTCCAATACATATTGCAGAGTCTCAGGCTTCATGTGTATTTGTTATTTGTTCAGGTGTCCTGCATTCCAGCAGGATACATAGAAATTCACTGCGGTTCAAGAAGAAATTATTACGAGATGAGAATAATTATTATATGTCAGTTTTCGTAGAACAAATATAAGAATCTTTTATGGTAGCCTAATCCCTCGCCAGAATAACGTGTTTTAAAAACGAAAATCGAAAATTTAGTTTTCATTCTGGGCGAACAGAAAAACTGCTTGAGTCTTTGTATTAATTAAAAAATAAGACATAGACCATGAGAAAGCGTAACTTTTACGTTTAAAACGTGATAATGAACTATGGAATGTCCTGACTTAGCTCAAATTCATATCTATACAATGCAGTTCTGATATTCGAGGATGTTTATAACTCTGAGCGAATATAAGCATCAGTAAGGTGGGATTCCAATATAATTAATCGTTAACAGCGTTAATGATAGAGAGAATTCAACTAACGACCTCGGCAGTGTTGGGGCTAGGTCGCCGGTTCGAGTCCGGCCGCGGTGTTTAAGTGTTTTGTGGAAAAGCCGCAAAGTTACGTAATTTCCACGCCTCGAAAAGCATAAATGTTTCCTTTTAACGGGAAAAAAAGCGTCATAAACTCCAGATATAAATTCTATGTGTACCTGTTTTCATGAAATTATTTAGCGTTCTTGCCTCTCATTCGGGAGGACGGAGGTTCCAGGCATCCATGGTTTCCCCCCAGGTGAATGCCGGGGATGCTACCTTCAAATGGCCATGGCCGAATTCCTTCCCATCCTTTCCCGTCTCTAAAGACCTCGCTGTTAACATAAATTCCGTTCATCGAAGCAGGCAGACATTAAAAATTAATTCACCGACGAAGAGACGGGAAACAAACTCACTTTTTCATTATGAACAATATAATATAACTCACGAGTGTCACCTACAGTCCGTGTATTTTAAAGGATGTATTAAATTAGGGGTATTTATATATTTCTCGTGTCCAGGACATAACAAGTTGAAAAAACAAAATAACATTAATTAATTAATATTAACTATAAACACAATTATATAGAATGTGACCAGAATTCCGCAATCTTGATGGCCTTCTCGTTTGCCCTGTAAAGGTCGTCGATATTGCAGGTTTCAGGGAGATTCCTGCATATCAGAAGATGTTGTGGGTTCTGAAGCTCACCACATTCACATAGATCGTTGTCATTAGTGTACCCCCATTTTTTAAATATTATATTTACATCGGGACACTTCAGTTCTTAGTCTGTTTAAAGCCTTCCATATAGCATATGGCTGATTACATCCCGCAGCCGGTGCCTCTTTGATGTTCCTCCACCAGGACAAATTTCAAAATTAGGGGTAATGAAATTGTGTGTCTGTGAATGTCATGTCCGTCCTGTTGGTGTGTCTAATTAGCTAGAATAAATTCATTCTCATGCAAATACTTAATAATAATGATGTGAGTAACTTCAGCACTCGGGAATTCGATCCGAGGGGGTGTGCTAGGCGAAAAGAAAACATTAAGTTCTCGCCCGTGTAAATCTACTTATATATCATTTTCTCATTGCCACAACTATTTACCCACCCAAATTGAGTGTCCTTAGCTGTACTTTGTCTAAAATTCCAATCAATCCCTTGTGACACATCAGTGATTGGCACCTTTAACTGTATTTTACAGCACAGCACGTATGTTCCAGGAACGAAATACGTCTGTTAATCTTACTAATTTCGCCCCTCTCGAATCGAAGTACGCCAGTCCTATGTGATAAAAATCGAGTCAATGTAAGGCAGTGCTAAGCACAGAACATGCTGATTCGTCATAGAATGCCTGTGGCCGAGGTGTAGATATAGAAAATTTACCCACTTCCTTATAAAAGAAATCCAGTGCACTATTCCTAATTCTTTCACCAAGATCCACCCCTAGCCTCATCGCCAACATACGCCCAGCACTTCCTCAAACCTCCTTCTATTTTCCAATGATTCCCACTCAAACCCCTGATCAGTTACAGACAGGGTTACCTTCTGTTCGTGCGTTAAAGTAAACCAAAAATTCAAAATTCGCAGAGTCTTCTGCTAATCAGTAGCCAGGTACCAAAATGTCCATTTAAGGTCGTTCTACTGCAGTTTTCCAGGAAAATTCTCCCCTTTTCCAGGAAATTATTTTTCAATAAATCAGGACCCAGGGGAGTTCTCCATTCGGTTTAAAATGTTCCCATCTAACGCCAACCTTCGGATTCAGGACCAAGTGTGACATTTGTTTATAATTGCATGCTTCATCCAACTAACCACGATAAAAGTGACATAATGCCCTTAGCTAACTTGGTCATCAAACAGACATCATAACTCACATTTTCATAGAAGACCCCCACACATCGACAAGTATCCTAAACGTCACAATAGGTGCAGACACTAGTTCTATTGCGCCGAAGATAGTACCCACGCTTGAATTGTCGTAAATTGTTAGATCAAAGTGGGTGTTTGGATATTTTATCCACTCAGGCCTCATCATCTAAAGTCTAATGCCAGATTGTGGTAATTGCCAACTTAGGCTCCATACACCACTCAGAATTATTCCTCCAATATCCATTCTAACAGCATTATACACCACATACAGCCCCTGACACTCTTCCAATCTCCCAATGACATCCAGTCCAGTTCCTTTATTAAGGCACTTGTTGAATATTTTCCACTAATAAATCTAGCTGCCATATTTTGCACCATGCATTTGATGTACTAAAAATGTGGACTCCATACTACACTATTTACAAACAATGGTCTGATTGTGGGTTTGTATCCAAGTCCTTCGCTTCTCTGGTACATTCCCTCATCACCCTCTCTGTTAAATGATTTTTATGTAGTGAAAAACGTGAGAAACACAATTCGTATGCCAACACAACCGGCAGTAAACTGTAAAGAGTACAGTCAAATGGGAGATTGCCTAAGCCCTGAAGCAATGGTTAGAAGCACACGTTGATGGTGAGCATAATTCTATAACCATATAACCGAGCGTGGTGGTGTAACGGATAGCGTTCTGGCCTCGCATTCGGGAGGACGGCGGTTCGAATCCCCGTCCGGGCATCCAGATTTCGGTTTCCATGGTTTCCCAAATCACTCCAGTGTGAATGCCGGGATGCTTCCATCAAAGGCCATGGCCGAATTCCTTCCCATTCCTTGCCCCCATCCTTTCCCGTCTCCTAAAGACCACGTTGTTAAAAGGGACGTTAAACTGTTACAAAAAAAAAAAAAAATATAACCATATATTTTAGACTCAAATTAACAGAGGAAGTAGACACACGCACACACTTGTACATACATACAGCGAGGCCGACAGAACTAACAGCAAGCATCATGGAAACGATGAAGTCGGGGGCAGAATTGTCGTACCACTGATTAACTGGACAGAACTATCGTTACCAAATCATCAGACAGTACGAGGTATCACCATACTTACACTTACATGCACAAGAGAGACGCAGATATACATGTACAAGTCTACAGAAAGTTCAGGACAACTACCTGCACCAACCATGGAACAAAAAAAAAGTGGTGTAGTACTTTCTTGCCCCCCATGACTGGCTGAAAAAACAGAACTCTCCTTACATATCATCTGCCTGGCGAGATAGAGGGTGTGCAAAAGATGGCATGTTTTCACCATACACCTAAGTATTTACATCATAAATAGTGTTCATCACACACAATTGATTACATTTACCATCAATACGTTCCCCCACACTGCAACCCTATCTGCCATTCATTAAGAGTTGCCCCAGGTACCATGAGTTACAATAGACATTTGACTATCAGCAGATACCAGAACCCTCATATTCATACTAGGTCTCAACCACAAATCCATACGTATCCATGCACAAGCTCAAAGAAACAGGAACAGCAAATCATACATCCAGATAAATGGGTTTAAGGAAGGTATCACCATACTTACGCACACAGACACATAATCCATGCCTACAGCGAGCTCAACACAACAACCGAGCCCAATCATGGAAAAGAAAAGTGGGGACAGAACCACCATGTCTCAAGACTGACCGAAAAAAATCATTCCAGTAACATAGTGTTCCAAGGTACCAATACTCATTCACATCAAAATCATCGTCATTGAATCTCACACAACAGAACCTCACTAACCCATCCAGTATCATGTGTGCTAGGCTACAAAACTGTTCACCTATTAACGCACCCACCACATCTATCCCACACCTTAACTCCTTACTGCCCATTCAGTAACATACCCCATGTACAACGAGTAGCAGTAGATATCTGGGTCATCCAGACAGATATCATCACCTCCCATATTCATACTAGGTCTCAACCAAAAATCTGTACGTCACTCTCACACAAGCAAGGTATTCACCAACATTTACGAAAAAAAACACACAGAGATAGAGACGCATACACACGTTCATTTCCAGGCCTACAGCGATCTCGACTCAACAACTAGCACCAATCATGGCAACGAAAAAGGTGAACAGAACACGCATGACTGGCCAAAATCATAGAAAGACACACATAAACACATACATACACACTAACATGTCAATGCATTCAAACAGTTCCATTCATCACCACACATAACTGGAGGAAAAAACTGAAGAGTTACAGGATGTGTGAAGTTTGAAATCACAGCACATCTCTCCCACACCGCAACCTTTTCTGTCATTTAGTAATATGTGCCACCCATGTACCACGAGTAGCAGTAGACACTTGGTCATCAGACAGATATCATAACTCCCATATTCATACTAGGTCTCACCCACAAATCCATATGTCACCTCACACAAGCATAAGTGCAGGACAAACGAGATAAAGGAAGGTATCATCACATTTACGCAAAAAAAACACACAGAGATAGAGACGCATACACACGTACATTTCCATGCCTACAGCGATCTCGACTCAACAACTAGCCCAATCGAGGCAACGAAAAAGTGAAACAGAACACCCATGGCTCAAGACTGACAAAAAAATCATCATTAACATGTGTTCCAAGTAACAAACTCCTCACATCAAAATCATATCATTTAACTCACACTACAGACCTCTCTGCCATTCAGTATCGTTGGTAATATGTACAAAGCTAATTTCATAAGTTACCACATACATACAAATAATTGCAGGAAAGGGTCCCGACACACGACATCCACACTGAGGTGTTAAATGATAGGCAGATGATACTATGTCTTTCCAATACACCTCAGTGCTCACCACACATACTTGATTTTTTAATGTGCCATCAGTATACCTTGTGGCTGGAACTAAGCTCTTGGCAATGTTTGGCCAAAAGTCATTTGTTAATAGTAGCTCATCAATCACAAATTTTGGGTCAACCTGCCCAAGCGGGCGCGGCGCGAGGTGGCCACCCTTCCCCACTGCGGACAGAAATACCGTAATACGCCGGTCTAAAAGCGTGGACCGCGATGGTTTACCGGAGTCTCCCGCGCGGACCGCGATGGTTTACCGGAGTTTCCCGACCGGGACCTATTACCGGTAACCGCATTTTTAGGACCGCACTGAAGACCGGAATTTCATTGCGCTCGTAAGGCGGTAATATGCGCCGGTATACCGACCTACTAAAACACGATGTACGCGTCCGCTGTGAGGAAGGGTGGCCACCTCGCGCCGCGCCCGCTTGGGCAGGTTGACCCAAAATTTGTGATTGATGAGCTACTATTAACAAATGACTTTTGGCCAAACATTGCCAAGAGCTTAGTTCCAGCCACAAGGTATACTGATGGCACATTAAAAATCAAGTATGTGTGGTGAGCACTGAGGTGTATTGGAAAGACATAGTATCATCTGCCTATCATTTAACACCTCAGTGTGGATGTCGTGTGTCGGGACCCTTTCCTGCAATTATTTGTATGTATGTGGTAACTTATGAAATTAGCTTTGTACATATTACCAACGATACTGAATGGCAGAGAGGTCTGTAGTGTGAGTTAAATGATATGATTTTGATGTGAGGAGTTTGTTACTTGGAACACATGTTAATGATGATTTTTTTGTCAGTCTTGAGCCATGGGTGTTCTGTTCACCTTTTCGTTGCCTCGATTGGGCTAGTTGTTGAGTCGAGATCGCTGTAGGCATGGAAATGTACGTGTGTATGCGTCTCTATCTCTGTGTGTTTTTTTTTTTGCGTAAATGTGATGATACCTTCCTTTAATCTCGTTTGTCTGGATGTATGATGTGCTGTTCCTGCACTTATGCTTGTGTGAGGTGACATATGGATTTGTGGGTGAGACCTAGTATGAATATGGGGAGTTATGATATCTGTCTGATGACCAAGTGTCTACTGCTACTCGTGGTACATGGGTGGCACATATACTAAATGACAAAAAAGGGTTGCGGTGTGGGAGAGATGTGGCTGTGATTCAACTTCACACATCCTGTACCTCTTCAGTTTTTTCCTCCAGTTATGTGTGTGATGAATGGAACTGTTTGAATGCATTGACATGTTAGTGTGTATGTATGTGTTTATGTGTGTCTTTCTATGATTTTTGGCCAGTCATGCGTGTTCTGTTCCACTTTTTCGTTGCCATGATTGGGCTAGTTGTTGAGTCGAGATCGCTGTAGGCCTGGAATGAACGTATGTATGCGTCTCTATCTCTGTGTGTTTTTTTTCGTAAATGTGGTGATACCTTGCTTGTGTGAGGTGACGTACAGATTTTTGGTTGAGGACCTAGTATGAATATGGGAGTTATGATATCTGTCTGATGACCAGATGTCTACTGCTACTCGTGGTACCTGGGGTAAATGTTACTGAATGGCAGTAAGGGTTAAGGTGTGGGATAGATGTGGTGGTGCTAATGTGAACAGTTTTGTACCTAGCACACATGATACTGGATGGTAGTGAGGTCTGTTGTGTGAGATAAATTAGATGATGTTGATGTGAAGAGTATGGTACCTGGAACATATGTTACTCATGATTTTTTGGTCAGTTATGAGCCATGGGGGTTCTGTCCCACTTTTTCTTTTCCATGATTGGGCTGGTTGTTGTGTTGAGCTCGCTGTAGGCATGGATATATGTGTCTGTGTGCGTAAGTATGGTGATACCTTCCTTAAACTCATTTATCTGGATGTATGATTTGCTGTTCCTGTTTCTTTGAGCTTGTGCATGGATACGTATGGATTTGTGGTTGAGACCTAGTATGAATATGAGGGGTTCTGGTATCTGCTGATAGTCAAATGTCTATTGTAACTCATGGTACCTGGGGCACTCTTAATGAATGGCAGATAGGGTTGCAGTGTGGGGGAAACGTATTGATGGTAAATGTAATCAATTGTGTGTGATGAACACTATTTATGATGTAAATACTTAGGTGTATGGTGAAAACATGCCATCTTTTGCACACCCTCTATCTCGCCAGGCAGATGATATGTAAGGAGAGTTCTGTTTTTCAGCCAGTCATGGGGGCAAGAAAGTACTACACCACTTTTTTTGTTTCCATGGTTGGTGCAGGTAGTTGTCCTGAACTTTCTGTAGACTTGTACATGTATATCTGCGTCTCTCTTTGTGCATGTAAGTGTAAGTATGGTGATACCTCGTCTGTCTGATGATTTTGGTAACGATAGTTCTGTCCAGTTAATCAGTGGTAACGACAATTCTGCCCCCACTTCATCGTTTCCATGATGCTTGCTGTTAGTTCTGTCGACCTCGCTGTATGTATGTACAAGTGTGTGCGTGTGTCTACTTCCTCTGTTAATTTGAGTCTAAAATATATGGTTATATTTTTTTTTTTTGTAACAGTTTAACGTCCCTTTTTAACAACGTGGTCTTTAGAGACGGGAAAGGATGGGGGGCAAGGAATGGGAAGGAATTCGGCCATGGCCTTTTGATGGAAGCATCCCGGCATTCACCTGGAGTGATTTGGGGAAACCATGGAAAAACCGAAATCTGGATGCCCGGACGGGGATTCGAACCGCCATCCTCCCGAATGCGAGGCCAGAACGCTATCCGTTACACCACCACGCTCGGTTATATGGTTATAGAATTATGCTCACCATCAACGTGTGCTTCTAACCATTGCTTCAGGGCTTAGGCAATCTCCCATTTGACTGTACTCTTTACAGTTTACTGCCGGTTGTGTTGGCATACGAATTGTGTTTCTCACGTTTTTCACTACATAAAAATCATTTAACAGAGAGGGTGATGAGGGAATGTACCAGAGAAGCGAAGGACTTGGATACAAACCCACAATCAGACCATTGTTTGTAAATAGTGTAGTATGGAGTCCACATTTTTAGTACATCAAATGCATGGTGCAAAATATGGCAGCTAGATTTATTAGTGGAAAATATTCAACAAGTGCCTTAATAAAGGAACTGGACTGGATGTCATTGGGAGATTGGAAGAGTGTCAGGGGCTGTATGTGGTGTATAATGCTGTTAGAATGGATATTGGAGGAATAATTCTGAGTGGTGTATGGAGCCTAAGTTGGCAATTACCACAATCTGGCATTAGACTTTAGATGATGAGGCCTGAGTGGATAAAATATCCAAACACCCACTTTGATCTAACAATTTACGACAATTCAAGCGTGGGTACTATCTTCGGCGCAATAGAACTAGTGTCTGCACCTATGGATACTTGTTGATGTGTGGGGGTCTTCTATGAAAATGTGAGTTATGATGTCTGTTTGATGACCAAGTTAGCTAAGGGCATTATGTCACTTTTATCGTGGTTAGTTGGATGAAGCATGCAATTATAAACAAATGTCACACTTGGTCCTGAATCCGAAGGTTGGCGTTAGATGGGAACATTTTAAACCGAATGGAGAACTCCCCTGGGTCCTGATTTATTGAAAAATAATTTCCTGGAAAAGGGGAGAATTTTCCTGGAAAACTGCAGTAGAACGACCTTAAATGGACATTTTGGTACCTGGCTACTGATTAGCAGAAGACTCTGCGAATTTTGAATTTTTGGTTTACTTTAACGCACGAACAGAAGGTAACCCTGTCTGTAACTGATCAGGGGTTTGAGTGGGAATCATTGGAAAATAGAAGGAGGTTTGAGGAAGTGCTGGGCGTATGTTGGCGATGAGGCTAGGGGTGGATCTTGGTGAAAGAATTAGGAATAGTGCACTGGATTTCTTTTATAAGGAAGTGGGTAAATTTTCTATATCTACACCTCGGCCACAGGCATTCTATGACGAATCAGCATGTTCTGTGCTTAGCACTGCCTTACATTGACTCGATTTTTATCACATAGGACTGGCGTACTTCGATTCGAGAGGGGCGAAATTAGTAAGATTAACAGACGTATTTCGTTCCTGGAACATACGTGCTGTGCTGTAAAATACAGTTAAAGGTGCCAATCACTGATGTGTCACAAGGGATTGATTGGAATTTTAGACAAAGTACAGCTAAGGACACTCAATTTGGGTGGGTAAATAGTTGTGGCAATGAGAAAATGATATATAAGTAGATTTACACGGCGAGAACTTAATGTTTTCTTTTCGCCTAGCACACCCCCTCGGATCGAATTCCCGAGTGCTGAAGTTACTCACATCATTATTATTAAGTATTTGCATGAGAATGAATTTATTCTAGCTAATTAGACACACCAACAGGACGGACATGACATTCACAGACACACAATTTCATTACCCCTAATTTTGAAATTTGTCCTGGTGGAGGAACATCAAAGAGGCACCGGCTGCGGGATGTAATCAGCCATATGCTATATGGAAGGCTTTAAACAGACTAAGAACTGAAGTGTCCCGATGTAAATATAATATTTAAAAAATGGGGGTACACTAATGACAACGATCTATGTGAATGTGGTGAGCTTCAGAACCCACAACATCTTCTGATATGCAGGAATCTCCCTGAAACCTGCAATATCGACGACCTTTACAGGGCAAACGAGAAGGCCATCAAGATTGCGGAATTCTGGTCACATTCTATATAATTGTGTTTATAGTTAATATTAATTAATTAATGTTATTTGTTTTTTCAACTTGTTATGTCCTGGACACGAGAAATATAAATAAAAATATAAATACCCCTAATTTAATACATCCTTTAAAATACACGGACTGTAGGTGACACTCGTGAGTTATATTATATTGTTCATAATGAAAAAGTGAGTTTGTTTCCCGTCTCTTCGTCGGTGAATTAATTTTTAATGTCTGCCTGCTTCGATGAACGGAATTTATGTTAACAGCGAGGTCTTTAGAGACGGGAAGGAATTCGGCCATGGCCTTTTGAAGGTAGCATCCCCGGCATTCACTTGGAGTGATTTTGGGAAACCATGGATGCCTGGAACCTCCGTCCTCCCGAATGCGAGGCAAGAACGCTAAATAATTTCATGAAAACAGGTACACATAGAATTTATATCTGGAGTTTATGACGCTTTTTTCCCGTTAAAAGGAAACATTTATGCTTTTCGACTTATTTTTTTTAGGCGTGGAAATTACGTAACTTTACGGCTTTTTCACAAAACACTTAAACACCGCGGCCGGACTCGAACCGGTGACCTTCGGCACTCTAGCCCCTACGCTACCGATGTCTGTTCACGTAATATCCGTTGATGTGGGACTTATTTTTTTTAGGCGTGGAAATTACGTAACTTTACGGCTTTTTCACAAAACACTTAAACACCGCGGCCGGACTCGAACCGGTGACCTTCGGCACTCTAGCCCCTACGCTACCGACGTAATATCCGTTGATGTGGGACTTATTTTTTTTAGGCGTGGAAATTACGTAACTTTACGGCTTTTTCACAACTTAAACACCGCGGCCGGACTCGAACCGGTGACCTTCGGCACTCTAGCCCCTACGCTACCGACGTAATATCCGTTGATGTGGGACTTATTTTTTTTAGGCGTGGAAATTACGTAACTTTACGGCTTTTTCACAACTTAAACACCGCGGCCGGACTCGAACCGGTGACCTTCGGCACTCTAGCCCCTACGCTACCGACGTAATATCCGTTGATGTGGGACTTATTTTTTTTAGGCGTGGAAATTACGTAACTTTACGGCTTTTTCACAACTTAAACACCGCGGCCGGACTCGAACCGGTGACCTTCGGCACTCTAGCCCCTACGCTACCGATGTCTGTTCACGTAATATCCGTTGATGTGGGACTTATTTTTTTTAGGCGTGGAAATTACGTAACTTTACGGCTTTTTCACAACTTAAACACCGCGGCCGGACTCGAACCAGCGACCTTCGGCACTCTAGCCCCTACGCTACCGACGTAATATCCGTTGATGTGGACTTTAGTATTTTTCACGATATAAAATATTTTACTGTGTGTCGATAGTAGCCAAGATGTTCAGTGCTTGCTTAACAGGACGCTAGGAATACATATTTCGTCACGCTTAGTAAACAGAGATAACAGCCGAGTGGGAATTGTACACATTTCGCAAAGCGCGCTGGAAATAATGCCACCGAACGCCATCTAGCCGCCACCAAATGAACTAGAAATTAAGCCCTTGGGAGATGGTGCCATCTGTGCGGCCGATCTGTGAACTAACGGCGGCCATCTTGGTCGCACCAAACGGGGGGCGGCAATCTTGACCG
The DNA here is from genome assembly GCA_031002005.1 of Vandiemenella viatica. NCBI lineage: Eukaryota > Metazoa > Arthropoda > Insecta > Orthoptera > Morabidae > Vandiemenella > Vandiemenella viatica. The sequence goes on from JARYHS010008377.1 coordinate 15,022, forward strand.
GGCGGTGCGCTCGGCGGCCATGTTGTGACGTCACGCGGACGAGTGGAGTCTCTTCCGGGGCCGGCTTAAGATCTTTTGTCCGTGCTCTCTTAATCTCCTCCTACTACCGAGCCACGTTGTTTATGGACGCTCGCCAAGCAGGAAAGCTCTACTTGCCTGAGCGCGAGATTTAAAGATGAACTTGTTAAGTCAACTAATATAACAAGTGGTATGAAACATATCATTAATTGTAGATAAGACTTGGAGCAAATTTCCTAAATAACTACTGAGGATTTAAGCACGTTTTTACGTATGACGTTCTGTCCATCGCTTACTTGGAAAGAGATATCTAACTGATTTCTATCTCTCACACCGAAAACTCCGAGGCTAGAGTCTTAAACATTTCAGTTATTGATTACTCCAAACAATAATTTCCACAGACGAATCTAGCCACCCCTCCTTGCTCCTGTTCCACTATAGTATTTGATACACATACCATCCCTCAATACCGAAAGAAGGTCGTGACCCTGTTCCATAACTTCTCTGCTCGGTCTGGTGGCTCAGTGTTTAAGTGTCTGACTGCAGATCGAAAGGTCCCCGGTTCGAATCCCTGTCTCGGCAGGGATTTTCAAAGGCGCTTAACCCGACCTTCACCTCTGCCCCAGCTTGCTATGCAAAGTGAAGTACACCAGAATGCTTCCTTCGTTAGGATTCCACGTTAAACTGTAGGTCCCCTGTACCTCGCAGGATTGTCGGGTTAGGTTAAGGCGGCTACGATAGGGGCGGAATGCCCAGGCAGTAAATACCCTATCTCCAGGTCATTGCGACCACACGGAATTATTTATTATTACTTCCCTGCTACATCCCCCATTACACTCCAACAGAAGCAGTACCATCGCCTAAGACTTTCGACACGTGCTCTGCCCAACTTGGCTTAATATCATCTGACATACTCAGATATTTCATACCTTCCGCTAGCAGTTCCCACATCAAAGTGTAA
>JARYHS010008379.1:0-10001 GCA_031002005.1 Vandiemenella viatica
ACATTATCACAAATACACAGTGGCTTACAACATACTTACAACACATGTGGCCAACATTAACTCACATTTACACCATGTGGCTTTACTCTAACTGTGCCTCTACAACACAAAACCCAATATGCATTACCTGATGTGCTTATGCCAACCCATATTGCACGTTCTATTCAGGTAATCATACTGAAAAATAACAATGCAGACTGATCTGCCATGTGGCTTGCACTTACCACATTTAACAACAAACAGCCCTTAGCTGCCTTCATATTTCACATATGCATGCATCTCAACATTGATTCTATTACCACATGAACACAAAACTTGCACATTACACCATTATGCAACATAACACTTTACTTCTTGTGCCACTAAAATTTAATTCGCCACTTACGCCACTTAGATACAAATCTAGCTTCCAATAATTTACTCGACATTCATATTACTGATAAAAACCACCAACCTGTGCTGTACAAAACCTATGAAGGTTGTTTTTGACAAACACATTTTCCAACTTCGCATACAGAGGTATTTAGGCGATTAGATCCGTACTGTAGCTATCATCTTGGCTCGCGAAACCTCGACAATTGCATGAATCTGTCTGTGGCCCTTTAAACGAATGCTAATATACACTTGACATGATTTCATTAACAAACGTTGAATACTCCTGATATGCAATGCAAATCATACTTGTCGAGAATTACATATATCATCAACGGACTTTTAATTAGTGAAGCTATGTGGTGAAACCATTTGCCACGTATTTTAATAATTTTCAAAGGTAATACCACTAAAATATAAACAGTTCATCTTTTACACGACAATTGTATTCCAAGAACTTTAAAAAAAAAAAAATACATCAGTTATGCAATTATCGTTTAAGGATGTTCCTTTCAATACTGACAATAGAAGAGTTGGTCCTTACTTGCTGTTTCTGGTGATGCCACGTTGTTTCAGCTTCTTGTTTACGTTCCACCGGCTGCTACGCCCGCCATAAGACTTTTCTACAGCGCTGCCAGTCGAGCTAACTCATTTTATACCGCTGGCTTCTTGAAATTATACAAAATCCAATCCAATTATACAAGCAAACCCGGTGGTGGATACAAAGAAAATGGGGGGGGGGGGGAAGGGGCTCCATAATTTTGTCAACTTTTTTTTTCTCTACCCCTACCCTCAAATAAATTGTTGCGATACAGTGAGTGACAAAACAATTACTAATTTTCGACTTACCTTGAATGGGAATAAAACTTAATAATTTATTTGTATTGATTATCAAAATTTCAGGCGATCAGTCTAGCCGCAAGAAAAAAAATTTATACTTTGACGGTAAAATTGGAATATGAAAAACCAAATAAAATACAGTATGTTTTCCTTGGATATGCAAAATTTATATCACATATACGGATTTATATATTATGTTTGAATTAACAATGAATATAAACAAAGAATTTCGAGATAAATTACAGAAAATTAATTATCATTCTCATTGTCACTGAAAAATCACATCCAATAAACATCAGTTAATCATTCAAAAAATGGCTATTTTCACGCAACAATCCATCAAGCATCAGTTAACAGTGCAACAAATTTAGTTTTTATTGTTGTACAGGACTTTTCTATTCAACATAGTATTGTAGGCTCAAATGCAACACAGCCGTCTTTATCTACAATCCCATTTTTAGTCGCCAACAGTTTCTGTTTTCAAGCAGTTCCTGTCTTGAGTCTTAATTTTTTTCAAATTGCTGAATGTGCGTTCCCCAGAAGCATTAGAAAAGGGTAAAACAAGCAAACGTGTAATCAATATTTTAAAATTTGGATGCTTGCCATTTATATTTTTCAGAGAAAAAACTTGTTTCCATTATTGTGATACTGGAAGTTTTTTTTTTTATCTAACTCCAATCTTTCATGGTCTAAAAGAGCATGATCCATCCATTCAATGTCCAATTTTTGTTTATCGATGATGTTCGCCACATATGGGAAGCGCTTTATCACTTCACTCAGCTGCTTAGTTTCAAAGGATTGTGCAAACGGTGGATCAACAATGTTTATAAATTGAAAAATTGGATCTGAAAAATCGAATCTGGCTTTAATTTGAGTAGCCACTTCAATATAAAACTTCATACATGGTTTTTTTTTTTTTTTTTTTTAAATATTATTTAATTTCAGATTTAGCAGATGCTTCTGGATGTTTCTCTAAAAATGTTTGAATTGATTCACTAGCTTTTACTCCAATACAAAGTTTTTCAAGAGGCAAGAAATTGTGTGGGTATTGATGATTAACAGTAAACGGATCTTTCTTGCTGAATTCAAATTTCATGCAATGTGAGTATATTGTTTGTAGTAGTTTTTTAACTTCAGGCTTCGAGCGGTGTAGTAAAGGAACCTCTGATTGAAAAAGAAATTGAAATTTATGACCAACTCTAATGTATATGACAAAAATTCTAAATAAACAATCATTAAATCATTTTTTAACAAAGATAAACATTCCTCGGTTGTCTTTGAAGGATCTTCGAAGACTTCTGTAGTGAAGTATGGAATGAGTGTAGGTAATTGCTCCAAAGTTCTGTCAACACATTGTTTTAATGAAAGCCATTTAGTGGTGGCAGGGCTTAAAATTTTATGAATCTTGACACTGAAAAATTCTTGCATTTCCAATAACTGTTTTTGTCTTTTATGACTCCGGGAGAAATGCGATGTTCCGTAATGTATCTTCTAATGATCTTGGCAGATGCAAGCAAGTTTTGGAGTTTGGAAGCTACAAGATGAATACTATGGCAGGAGCATTTGATACACAGAAAAAACTGAAGTATGTTCACCAACCATTGAGTTGGTTGTATCAGAAGAAAAGCCTACAAAGTTACTTAGAGGAATATTTTTGTCTTCAGTGCATTTTTTTAAAGAATTGAATAAGCTTTCTGCTGAACTAGAGGCCGGTTCAACCATATCCAAGAATGCAGTTTTGATGTTGAATTCATGATCACAGTATATAACAGTAATTGCACAATGTTTTTTTGAAGATGTATCTATTGTCTCATCTAGTGTTAGCGAAAAGTAGCAGCCTGTCTTGTTGAGGGACTCAATTACTTCAGTAGAAAATTCAGGTCCTAAAACTTGAGTTATTACTGCATTGGCTTTAGCTCTACCCATTTCTAACCCTTGAGCAATTTTGGAATCTGGGAAAATATTAGCAGCTAATGGAACTAATGTATCCATTAAAACAAAAGGCAAATTATTTGCAGCAAGTTTAAGTTCCGCTCGCTTAATCATTTTAGTTTCAGGTTTGCTAATTACCTCACCTAAAGTTTTATTAGCACTGATAAGAGGTAAAGTTTGCATATGTTTGCTACTGGAAACATGCTTTTCTAATACTACCTTATGGTTCACCAATTCCCCATTACAATATTTACATTTTGAAACAATATCACCATGGTCATTTGAAGTTTTTGATAACCAATTTTTTAAATTACCCATTTGAAGCCATTTGTCATTGAATGATAGCACTGATTTTTTTCTTAATTTTAGTCGCTGACTGATCATTTGATGTGTGAGAAGATGTAAGAGATTTTTTACTACAAATTTATCTATATTAATCCACTGTAACAAACACAAAACACAATATCCATTTATCTGAGAATTTGCGGAATTCTCTTACTTGCAGTATCGTAGAAATATCCCTATAATAGGCACTTACCAGTGTATTGTGTGAATAATATTGTGATAACATTGAGTCACTTTCTTGTTACGTTTTGTGAAGATCTAATACTTGTAAAATGTAAACACGTACTGGCATTGTTGGCCGGAGACCATCGAGAATTACATTGGTAACAGTGGTACGATCACTTATTGTTTTATGTAATATCGTAAACCCGTGCGCAGTAAGTGTTGCCAACTCATGAAACAAAATGCCAAGCATTTTTAAAAAGGTGCTGGAATAAAATATTTTTTTGTATCAAATTATACAAGACAATCTATTATACAAACAGGATACAAAAGCTAACCAAATTATACAAATTTTGTATCTAATTATACAATCTGGCAGCCCTGCTGATGACAGGCAATAATCCTTGAAGTAAAGAAATATCCCTTTACCAATCATAAATAATCCTCCACACAGACCACAAAAAAGTTACAATTTAATGCTGACATCGGTGAATATATATATATATATTTATTGTCATTTCATTCAACCCCCTTAATGGGGGAAGCGGGCTGGCAGCACACATGTCGTGCTCTTCAGCCAAATGATAATATGGTTTACAATAGATTTTCGTAAAGGAATGTTTACACTTTAACAAAAATAATACAGTAGATTTGAATTTAGATGTTACATGATCAGAGTTGTAGTTTTGTACAATATTTTGTTTGCTTTTCTTGCAGATTTGTGGCTAGTAGTAGGCGATTTTGATGTCATTCACAGAGTGGGGTAAATTTTTGTTCTCTTCTCTTGTTGAGGTATGGTAGGCGGTCGGTCTCTGTGCTGGGTTATAAAAAGGATATTTTGGAGGTGCAGTGTTGGTGGGATCTGTTTGTAACAGGAGGGGAGATGAAGTGGTTCTTTAAGTAGGCGGTGAGTTATTGGATTTTTGTTTAGAAGGCTATTGATAGCATATTTTAGCCGGAGGGATTCTATGTGGATCAGTATGTGAGGAAAACGCATTCTGGTATAAAGCTGTTGGGTAGGAGAAGGTAGTCTTATTCGGTAGGCGATTCGGAGGGCGTGGCGTTCTATTATTTGGAGTCTATTGTAGAAGTGATCAGGGGCGGAGAGCCATGAGAGGTGACCATAAGTTAGGATGGGGCGAAGAAATGCTTTGTATGTATTTATGATGACCTGGCTATGTAGTCCCCAGGATGTTCCAGTAAGTAATTTTAAAAGGTTTAGGCGGGTTTGGGCTTTGGAGTTGATGGTTCTAAGATGAGGTGTCCATGTAAGATGTCGGTCGAGGGTGATTCCTAGGTATGTAACTGTGGGTTGTAGCTGGATGGGATGATTGTATATGGTTATGTTAAAATCAGCGAGCCTGTATCTTTTACTAGTTTTTTCCAAAAATAATGGCTTGTGTTTTATTGGGATTAATTATTAGTCGCCAGCGGTTGCACCATTTAACAAAGCAGTCTAGTATGATCTGTAGGGCTTTCTCCGACTGTTGAAGGGTTTTATGAACGGCGAGGTAGGCGGTGTCATCGGCGTACTTAAGGATATATGTAGGTGGTGCGGGAATGGGTATATCGGTTATGTACATGATGTATAAGAGGGGCGACAGGACAGACCCTTGGGGGACACCTGCGGTCATGGTGAAGATGCGGGAGAGAATGTTGTTTATGGAAACGAAAGAGGTACGGTTGGTGAGGAAGGAAGCTATTGTGCGAATGTAGGTGATAGGAAGGGCGAAGGTTTGCAATTTGAAAATGAGGCCAGCGTGCCATACTCGATCAAAAGCCTTTTCAATATCTAATAGTATAAGTATTGCTGATCTGTGGGTGTTGATGTGGGTGGTCAGAAGGTGCATAAGTCTGAGGAGTTGATCTTGGGTCGATAGGTTTGGACGGAAGCCACACTGGGCGGGGGATAGGAGAGAGTGTTGTGATAGATGTTTGTGGATACGTCGTGATAGTATGGTTTCAAATGTTTTGCTGAAGACGGAGGTGAGGCTGATGGGGCGGTATGAGTTCGGATCTGATGTGGGTTTGTTAGGTTTGGGGAACATAAGGATTTTTGAAGATTTCCATTTTGGGGGATAGATGCCAGAGTATAGTACGTTTGTATATAGATGAGCTAGAAGTTGATGGAAAGAGCGGGGTGCTTCTTTAATGTGGCGATAAGTGATTGAATCTGGGCCCGGGGCAGTATTTTTCTTCGTGCTGAGGACGGATAGGATGTCATTAGCTGTGATAGGCGTGTTAAGTCCAGTACGGCTGACGGTTTGAATGTAGTTGAAGTCGGGTAGGAGGGGAGGTGATGTAGGGTTGGCACGCTGTTCGATGATATGGGAGTCTGAGTAGTCGAATTTGGGGTCGTTTGGGACAGTGTGGATGGTTTCAAGTAGGTTGGCGAAGAGGTTGGCTTTTTGAGTGTTGTCGGGGACAGGAAGGTTGTTGTGGAGGAGGGGGTAGTTGGGGGCGGGTTTGAGACCAGTTAAGCGGCGGAAGGTGGACCAGTATTGGGAGGAGTTTTGCGAATATTTTTGGCTTAGTTGGTTGCAGGTGTCCCTCCATGTGCGTCTTTTCTGAGCGGCGATACAGTTGCGGACTGTTCGCTGGAGTTGTCGGTGGAGGGTGAGTAGCTGACGGTCATGGGTTCTTAGGTAGGTGCGGAAGAGGCGACGTGAGATATGAAGAAGTTGAAGGGCTCGTCTGGATAGTGATGGTTTGTGAGGGGTGATAGGAGTCAAGGGGATATGAGCGGCAGTAGCGTCTGTGATTGTACGTTGGAGGTATTCGGCGGTTCTAAGTAGGCTGTCTGCGTCTATGATATTTGGGTTATCTGTCGCTATCTGGTCGTCTATGTATTTCCTGTAGTCTTTCCAGTTGGTTTTATTGTAGTTTTGAATATATTTATGGGGTGTGGGGTTGGGTGGGTGTGGGGTGTGGGGGGCATTGTACTGGATGGAAAGCATAATGGGGAGGTGATCACTGCCGATTGGATCGAGGACATGAAGGGTGGAGCGGGTTAGTATATTGGGAGAAGCTATAACTACGTCAGGGGTTGTGTTTGATTCGGGACGTGTGGGTAATAGGATTTTAATGATGTCACCTCTCATGGCGGTTAGGATGTTATGAAATTGATGAAGTTCTTGCTGGGTGCGGCTATGGATATTGATATCTGCCATGATGATGTATGAGCTGTAATGTTTATCTATATATGATATAAAATTTAAAGGGAGGGGAACACCGGGTCGAATGTATATGGTGACAAGGGTGACTGTGAGGGATTTGAGAAAGACTGTGGCAATGATATGTTCAGATGGATGGTTGAGTGGTGGGTGTATTTTGATGGGGATATGATGCTTATAGCCAATGGCCACTCCCCCGCGTGCTACAGGCGCTGGGTTGTCGGTTCGGGTGAGCTGGTAGGGTGACATACGGATGTGATGGTGGGGTTGGAGGAAGGTTTCATTGAGCATAAAGCAATGGATGTCGTGTGTAGCGAGGGTATGCAGGAGGAGGTTTTTGTTCGTTGGGAGTGATCGGATATTATTGAAAAGTATATTGTGGGAAAGTGGCATATTAGGAATAGTTCTAGTTGTGGAGTTGGTGGGTTTAGACGAGGGTTTCTAGGGGCAGAAACTGGAAGTGGGCGTTATTGTGAGAGTAGGTGGCGTTTATTTGTATTCCAAATACTGCTTTTGCTGCAATTGAAATTTGCGCCAGGGTGTGTTCACGGGAGAAGGGATTTAGGTTTTGTAATGTGATTGTCATGAATCTTAGGATATCTTCTATGGTCGGTGGAGGACGGATGGAGTTGGTGGGTGGTGTGGGAGGATCAATGGGTCGGAGGGGTACTGTGAGTTCTGCTTTGGTAGGCGCTGGCTTTGATTTGCATTTAATGGAATAGGTAGGATGGTTTTGGTCACAAGTATTGCAGGTGGGAGTTTTCTGAAGGTTTGGGCAAGCTTTTAAAAAGTGGTTCTCTTTGCAGTGTGGACAGATAGGGGTGTTCTTGCAGTTTGCCGTTAGGTGGTCATTGTATTGTAGACAACGTGCACACAGTGTGGGTTGGGGGGAAGGGGTTTTTGATGGTTCCACTCTATGTTTTTGATGGTAGATTATGGCTCCATTTCTAAGCAGTTGATCAATTGTTGATGCGTCTTCAGTTAGTACTCTGATCATGTAAGTGGGTCCTAAGCTGTTCTTGATTCTGAGAGCTTTTCGAACATGTAATTCGTCGTTCGAGTTGAGTTCGGCGACTACCTCTTCTTCAGTTATTGTTGGCTCTACTCCTCGGATGACGGCTGTGAGTGTAGGTGGTCTTCTAGGTGGGGTTGGTTGTTTTGGTGGGGATGAGGTGACAGTTGTTAAGTTGGCGTTGTCGCCAAATGAAGATAGTCCAATTTTGTTTTTAATTAATTTGGGGAAGTCTGGTTCATTACTCTTGATGATCATACCGTTTTTAGTGGGGATAAGTTGATGGATAGAAATGTTGGGTATATGTCGTTTGATAAATTTGCTTAGGGTTTTACTGTTCATATATTCAGGGAAGGTCCCTTTTAGTAGGTATGTATGAATAGTCTGTGACGTGGATGGAGGTGATGATGAAGTGTCCATAACTTCGTATGCGGTTGTTGCACTATTGGATAAGGAGGTTTGTGGCGATGGTAATGAGCCACTTTTGATCTGTTCGTAGGGTTTTGCATTATTTCTGGCAGTTTGAAGATAGCTGGTGCCACGTGGTGGTTTCTGAACTATCTGTGGAAGATTTTGATGAATGCCTTCAGATGCAGCGGGGCAGATGATTGATGAGGAGGTGGTGGTGGTGGTGCTGATGGTGGTTGTAGTAATAACTGAAGATGTAGCCATGGTGTAGAAGTGGGGGCTAGTAGTGACAGTGGGTGGAAGGATGGTTGGGTTGGTGTCTGAAAGGTCCATAGCGTTACCGTACATTGGTGTGTCCGGTGGATGTGCAGCAGTTGGGGAGCAGGCGTTACCAGTTGGCAGGCGAAGTCGGTGAGCAGGCGAAGTCGGTGAGCAGGCGAAGTCGGTGAGCAGGCGAAGTCCGTGGGCACGCGAAGTCAGTGGGCAGATGAAGCCCGAGGGCACGTAAAGCCCGAGGGCAGGCGAAGTCCGATGTCAGGCGAAGTCCGAGGTCAGGCAGAGTCCGTGGGCAGGGGGTGTCCGCCGGTAAGCGAAATCCGTTGGCCGGCAGGAGGCAACTTTTGCCTCAGATGTGTAAAACACACTACGGAAAACCTAGTCTTTTTCCGTGACGTCTCACAATACGTAATTCACTAATTGTTCTAGATAACAGTCTGACAACTACGAATGTGTCACAACAATAACGAATAAACAATAAATTCTCACAACAATATCAACAACGATGCGCATATGTTTTAGATGTCCATTGACATCGGTGAAAAGCTGTGTCAGTAATATATTAGTAGATTATGCACAAACTGCCTGCGAGAAAAATGGAGGATATTATGGAGTACTGTTCACAGAGCAATAGTTATAACATTGTAGAAACATATACGTATAGCGCAAAAACTAATGGACAGATTTTAACGAATCTGCACTAAGGATTGCAATCCCGCAGTGTTTTCAATCCCGCGGGATCCCGCGGGATCCGTGCGGGATTGGTACAAACAGTTTTTTCAACGCATATATTTAAAACATAGTTTCTTAAAACGTTAATAAATTAAGTAATAAATAATTTTTAATGTTAAATAATAAAAATTAACAGTTAACAATATTTTGATTAGCAAAATGACATTAAAACTTTTTAGCGTGTCATAAGTGTATTTCAAGGTTTTACATTTTTGTTTTTTAATCTAAACCAATTTTTAAATAAATAATAAAAATAGAAAATATTGAGTCTTAGGTCACATTATGTGCCTTACAATAAATACATCACATAAGTTTAAAAATATGGTTTGCTTAATGGCCAAGTTACCAAAGATTTTTATTTGTTTAAAAAAAAAATTCTCAATATACGTTCCATAACATCGGTAATAGAATTTCATTTCACAAAGTGAAGTGAATATACTCTGTAAAGTGTAGACTTGGCTCAGAACAAGATCTCATAACTTTTTGTCACTGCACAAGCAAGAGACTTGGCCTTATTTTGCGTGATTCATTATTATATCTCCTGATTCCTTGATTGATATTACAGTTGATTCAATGTTATTAAAAGAAACTCCTCACCAACACGTAAACTGTCAAGTATTTCAGATTTACTTATGTGGCGTAACGAAGTTTTTAGAGTGGAATTTATTATTTTTTTAGTAAGAAAGGAGACTTTCTCGGCGAATGATTGCAGTGAAGTCCTCATAGGTTGTATCTCCGGATTTCATTGC
>JARYHS010008381.1:0-11977 GCA_031002005.1 Vandiemenella viatica
TATGGTGAGAAGTCAGGGAAGAATACAGGTAGACAATACGCCGAGAAAATCTCAATTCCAAATTTCAAGCGTAGATTTTTTTTCCCGTTGATGGGGTTACCTAAGGACCACGCGACACCGGTCACCTGTTTACGCAGGTGGGCAGTGTGAATCATGAGAAGAGTAGGAAACCTTTGTCCTATCCAAATTAGAATCGGATTTGTGAGATCCGGAGTATTCAAACTACAGGATGAATGATCGTGTTGCCAACTCCGTGATCTGTATGATATGTGTATTTTTGCTGGCGAAATTTATAGTTTATGAAGCTGAGATTGGAAACCGTTCCAGCAGTCACCTAGATGATTGCTGGAAACAGCCTGGAGGCCACTGTCAGGACCACTGGTACTTGCAGGCCAGGACTTGGAACTTTGTCCTGTTGCACCTCCCCCATCCAGTGAGGTGGTGCCTTAATGCACACAGCCACAAAGGCGAGATTCGTTTACATTTATTGAGTGTGATTAACATCATCACTTCAAATTTATTGTTATGGATTTACTCCTTGTCGACGCCGAGGTCATGAGAGACACGCGAAAGGACTGGTGCAAGGTACAGTCGGGGACAGAATTCGAGAGACCCCTCGCCTTTCGATTATGCTTCGTTCTAGACACGAATACCGCATGGGACAGCATAACTGGTAGGTGGTACACTAAATTCATGATAAAATAGACCTCTCATTCCCAGCACTTTATCCAAGACTAAAAAAATGAGCCCGCGCAGCAAGAAACTCGCAGACGCTCAGAGGGAAAGTTCGGAGTTCTGCAGTAAAAATAATCACGAATATCACCATTTTAGTCATAATAATTATTTAAATAACCAAATTGATTAATTATAGAGAGATGGTAACACTTTTTTCGTAATTTTGATAACCGTTGCGTATTTTTTTTTCCTCGAATAAACAATTAACAATTCGCTAGCAAACGCAATTATATGGCGAATACAGAAAAGAATCGCTAAATTACGCACGGAAAACCAAAAAGAGAGTTTGAATGGACTTAGTTACACTTTCTAACGCTGCGGCGTTATAGAACTGTGCGTGTGACAAATACACACAAAGGTTAAGGGTAAGCAGAACGAGCATTCACGAAAGAACTCTAATGGTAAACTAAGTCACGAAATATAAATAAACTATTTCCAGAAAATTAAATGGTGCGGAATATTAACACCTTAATTTTGTTTTCATCATACCATATTTAGAAGGTAAGCTAAACTTGAACGCAGTAGCAACAGTTTTAGTAGTAATAATAATCATTAAGAACAGTAAATAAATAAAAAAAATCCGTTTGCAATGTGAATTAGCGGTTCCACATTTTAAATTTGGAAGATGGAAGTAGTAAAACTATCATCTCTCTCTTTGTTTCTAACTAACACTGATACTTCTATAAAATTTTCTGTCAAGCTTTACTTCCTGCCGTCCAAGCCCGATGGGTTATAGGTAACACTGTTGCCTGGCATTCGGGAGGCCGCGAATTCAAACCCCGTCGGGGATCCAGTTTCAGTATTCCATGATTTTCGTAAATCTCTCCAGCTGAACTCCAGAAAAGTTCCTTCAAACAGCGGTGGCTGAAATTCTTACCCGATCCTAGTTTCCAATACTATCAGGATTCATATCACATTGCCACCGAAGATATGACGAAGACAAAAAAAAAAAAAAAATGACGTGGTGGGTATGTGGTATCCGGCTTTCGGGAGGTCGTGGGTTCGAATACCCATCTAGCCATCCAGGTAAACGTTTTTAGATGGGTTTTCCCAGATCACTCCAGGCGAATGCCGGGATTGTTCCTTCAAAAGGCCATTGATGAATTCCTCCCCATTACTTGTCCCCAGTCCTTTCCTGCCTCTAATGACCTCGATTAGATGTAAGGCTAGAAGCAAAACACAATTGCTCAAATAAAAATAATTACATCTCTGTGGTGTGTTTTAGACCTTTTCCCTTGTTGGATTTATCTTATTCAACGGCCGAACATGTAGCGAAAGGACTAGAGTGCTATTTCCACATGTGGAGAGGTCCCTAGTTCGGTGTTGTTTTAGGGCTGGTCGACGTCGAAATCATTATAGAGAGAAAAGGACTTGGGGCATGTTTCGGGAAGGATTTCAGCCTTGGCCGTACCAGAGAATCATCCCAGCACTCACGGAGTGATTTCGATTAATCATGCAATACCGAAATACGGATGGATACACGAAGATTTCAACCCCTGTCCTTCCGGATGGGATGGCTTGAGCGGTACCGGGACTCTCGGTTACTGGTGCGATTCCGGCCAGAAGGCATGGGAGTTAAAGTAGGTATTGTGGGTATGTCTTCTATCGTCTTTCAATTGTATGACCAAAAAGCATTTTGGAAATACATCAGTACACAGGATAAACACACAAAACGGTTTAGCTGGATGAATGGCTATCGGGAGGAATGCCATTAAAAATTTAAAGACATTTTTATTGAACCAAAAGGCAATTGGCCTCCTTCAAAAATATCTCGCTGGGCCACCTCATCTCACAAAAAAATATTCCTTTTTTGGTGCCAACTAGTAACATGGCTGAGTTCTAAACACGTATTAGGATAAAAAATTTGGAAAGTAGGCGTACTATAGTGAAGCTCTTTAGTGCACACGGGAGGGGTATTTAATATCAGTTGAGTGTATAGGATTTAATCTCTTTAACATTATGCGTGGTTATTTCGTAAGAAGAAGATCTTCCTGCTGGCTCAGTTCAGACGCAAAGGAGGAAGTAACCGATCTCCGACAAACGTTTCGAGGAAGTGTTTATTTACCAGTGGCTCTGAGGAAGTGAAGAACACTTGTTCAGTAGAATTAGCTCTAATAAAATTTGTGAATATGACCATCCGTACACGAAATATGCCCATTTTCGAATTACGAGCACCTACAAATACAGTGACAGTCATTTGCCGAAAGTAACAGAAACAACTTCATATAACATATTAAAGTTACTTCATCACAATTAGGTCATTTCTGAAAATTACTTCTCGAGGATTTTAACTTCAGCATACCCTCATTGCGTCTTGTAATTTTCTACTTGGACTATTTGATTACAAATTAATTAATCAATATTCCGTGTAATGAGCTATTTAAAAGGAAAAAAAACTGGAAGTGCACGTGTGCACGTTATTGAAAATTGACATGCCTCCATCTGCTGATGTAAATATTTTATGACCTTCCGTGCCTTTGACCATTTAACCTGCTGACTATTGTGTCAGCCTTTGTTCAGGTAATGTGGAACTCTATTGTGAAGTCAACACAAGACGAACACTACACTCATTCAAAAGCAACCATATGCGAAGCAGAACTCGAATCAGTGACCTTTATTATTATTAATAAATTTCTCTCGGGCTTCCAGCCGTGTTAAGATGTTACATTTGTGGACGTTTCGAAGGCGTCCAACTCTGCCTTCATTCTCAACCAAATATCAATCATTAAGGCAGAGTTGGACGCCTTCGAAACGTCCCACAAATGTAACATCTTAACACGGCTGGAAGCCCGAGAGAAATTTATTAATATACAACGCCGTGAAAGATTACGATCTTACTTTATTATTATTACTCCGCGATTCACTAAAAGTGTGTGTGCGGATGGTGTATTGCTCCTATCCGAAAGGGTAATGGTTTGGAAGGGATATACGGGATATGGCAGGAGGCCTTTACAATGCGATGACAGTGTTCTAGCCCCTACACTGCTAGCGCCAGCTTAAGTATCTTGGTCGGGACTCTTGCGAAGGAATTTGTGAATGTGTCTGCGGTCGTGGTTTGCCAACACGGAAGACAATTCCGTAGGCCCACAGAACAAGGAAATTATCAGACATTTCAGGCATGAGATTTTCCTCATCCTCGTTCAACTAACTTGCTTATATTGCTACCTGAGGCTCACACAGTTAACAGACGAAAGAATTATACAGGTTTAGAACCGTATATCCTCGAGGAACCAGGGCTTTCTGAACTTTTTTAAATTTGTTTCCAGCTTGACATCTCGACTTTGAGGTCATGGGAGACGGGAATATGGACTTTTTGGTGAACTATACCGACGTTCGCTTTGATTTGGAAAAACCGTAGAAAATCCAAATCTGGATGGCCAGAAGCGGATTTGAACCCGCATCCTCTCGAATGCCAGGTCAGAACATTATCGCTCGTCCACTACGCTCAGTTTTTTTAATTGACCGTAACATATAGATATATAGGAACAATAATTATAGACTGACTCGGCCATGAATCTTTTTTAATATATCTATTTTTGCAGCCTAGTAGTAGACGAAAACATATTAGATCAACTGAAGATGCCAGATTTTAATCACATCATTTCTCACGAACCCGGAAACAACCATAATACACCCTCTTTTATAACCACATATGTAACGTTTCAATTAGTTTTTCGAAGATAACATCATTTTACTTTTACATATCCAGCGTATTCCAGTTTGAAAAGCAATCCATCCTTTTCCTTCAGAATGCAGGCATAAGAATTTTAAAAGCTCTACTGCATATGGAATTAGCCAACGTCATTAACTGTAAGACTGACAGCAGTCTTTTTCCAAGACCATTCTTGCTTGTAGAAAATGCCATGGTGGCTCCCAAAGTGAGAAGTATTATTGCGCCGGTTCAAATTCCTGTCGGCTATCAAATTTCGTTTTTTCCATGTTTTCTCAAAACCTTTGCAGATTAATGCCAGGATGATTCCTCTGGAAGGCATTGATCAACTTCTTTCATGTTCTTTGTTCACAGTTCTCTCCTATATTTATTTACCTCGACAGTAACGAGGCGTTTAGCCCTAATTATTAAAAATGTTTAATGTATAAAAAAGAAGAACTGATGTGCAGTTTTCAGTCGTGAAATTTTAATTCCAAAATACTGTAAAATAGAAATTTCAAATATACACAAGTTATATATATATATATATATCTGTATTGACAGGTATTTGACGCATATATTATCACAGCAATATCTGAAAACTTATTTCGGATATTTTTAAAAATATTATATTTTCTTAGGCGGGATTAGGGGTAATAAATGATTCTTGTTTAATTTTTCTGCAGCGCGTCACAGCGCCTAGTATTTAAAAGTTATTCACACATTGAAACGAGATAATTCTTTACAGTTATCATTTTGTAAACGAATCTAATCCAGCAGTATTCTTGTCAAACTTTTACAATTACAAAATTTTATTTTGATACTGCTTTGTCTAAGCTCTAATGAAGGAAAATGTAGTTTTATCTCGATGGCAGATGATTCCGAAGTCACAATGCAAGGAAATATGCAGAAGACTTCCTCATCGAATGTGCGAGTTATATTCAAACATTAGTATGCTTCAGTGTCAATCGCTACACCAGCCACATCTAGAAATTGCATGAAGAGCTATATTCAAATGGTTTTTTAACTAGAAATATGATTATAAACAAATAATTTTTTAAAAAATTAAATTTAATTTAATTGAAATGGAGCACAGGCTCCGGTGGCAATTTCCCTACACACCCATCTTCCCCGTATCCTGCACCCACCTACATTTGCCCTCTACAAATTTTATCTTTAAATTCTTTCAAGGTTTTCGGTAAATTATTCATCGTTTCATATGGTAACTCATTCCAATCCCTGACACCCTTGCCTAAAAAAGAGAATCTTCCCACACCCTTGTGCCTGAAATCGAGTGCCAGCTTGTGGTCATGGTCATCTTTACCCTTCCATGCACTACTTTTCATACCTATTGCAATATCTTTCCATGCCTCATCGCCAGTATATGCCCTGTACACTCCCATGACCCTCCTCATCCTCCTCCTGTCTTGCAATGAATCCCATTCCAGCTCCTTTATCATATCCGTCACTGATTGCATTCTGCGATAATATCTTGGCATTACTTTTGATAACAAGCTTAACTGGGCAGGGACACATAGGACAGGTGGTAGGAAAAGTTTCAAAGTTCTGCACTTGTTGGAGAGAGTGATGAGGGGATGTACGAGAGAAGTCAAGGAATTGGGTTACAAAACTTTGGTCAGACCATTGCTCGAATATGGTAGTGTAGTATGGGACCCTCATTTTACGTATCAAATACAGGAGTTGGAGAGGGTGGCAAAAAAGGGCTGCTAGATTTGTTTCTGGAAATATAAACAAATAAACCGTGGTATGCCGTATATTTGGTTATCCAAAGGAAAGGAATGTCATTTAATTGAACAGTCCTACACAAATACTCCACGCAAAACAACTTCTGGCCAGGATAGGCCTGGCAGGACCTTCCTTTTTTTTTATAGAGCATTACAGTTTAAAGATACATTAAGGATTGTTGTTTCCAATAGAATATTCGTCTACCAGGCGTCACAAATAATTCAGCGATGAGGTGAAATATTGTCATTTGTAAAGGTGGGATTGCAGGATAGTCATCTGTGACCGACGTATTTTTGAAAATTGGGTGTCTGTTCCGTATAACACGATGTTAACTTCTGTAAGGGTGTGAATTACGTCTCCCATATCATGTCGCAGCAGGACAAATATTTCGTCCACCTGATGGTTTCTCGAGGAGCCAAGGACGCAGGAAACTGATCATCCAATCATAAACGTTGACATGAACCCAGTAGAAAGTGCATAGGCCGAAATGGTCTACATTATAAGAAAGACGGAATATATGTCGACGACTTTCTAAAATCAATCATTTACGCGTAATTTGCCCTATGAATTATTGGAACTTTTAACACTGTTATTCTTTTGCTTCTTCCCAACAATGAGCGACACCGATGTTGCACTATTCTGCCATCTCATTCCTGTATTTATCTTCTTATCCATTTCCAGCTTACTGGTCGGACTATAAATATTATTCCAAAAAAGAATATTTAACAATCAGTAGACGGATCACTCAAATTGCTAGATGTGGCTGGTGTAGCGATTGACACTGAAGCATACTAATGTTTGAATATAACTCGCACATTCGATGAGGAAGTCTTCTGGCAGGAAACGATGCATATTTCCTTGTATTGTGACTTCGGAATCATCTGCCATCGAGATAAAACTACATTTTCCTTCATTAGAGCCTAGACAAAGCAGTATCAAAATAAAATTTTGTAATTGTAAAAGTTTGACAAGAATACTGCTGGATTAGATTCGTTTACAAAATGATAACTGCAAAGAATTATCTCGTTTCATGTGTGAATAACTTTTAAATACTAGGCGCTGTGACGCGCTGCAGAAAAATTAAACAAGAATCATTTATACCCCTAATCCCGCCTAAGAAAATAATATTTTTAAAAATATCCGAAATAAGTTTTCAGATATTGCTGTGATAATATATGCGTCAAATACCTGTCAATACAGAAAATATATATATATATATATATAACTTGTGTATATTTGAAATTTCTATTTTACAGTATTTTGGAATTAAAATTTCACGTCTGAAAACTGCACATCAGTTCTTCTTTTTTATACATTAAACATTTTTAATAATTAGGGCTAAACGCCTCGTTACTGTCGAGGTAAATAAATATAGGAGAGAACTGTGAACAAAGAACATGAAACAAGTTGATCAATGCCTTCCAGAGGAATCATCCTGGCATTAATCTGCAAAGGTTTTGAGAAAACATGGAAAAAACGAAATTTGATAGCCGACAGGAATTTGAACCGGCGCAATAATACTTCTCACTTTGGGAGCCACCATGGCATTTTCTACAAGCAAGAATGGTCTTGGAAAAAGACTGCTGTCAGTCTTACAGTTAATGACGTTGGCTAATTCCATATGCAGTAGCTTTTAAAATTCTTATGCCTGCATTCTGAAGGAAAAGGATGATTGCTTTTCAAACTGGAATACGCTGGATATGTAAAAGTAAAATGATGTTATCTTCGAAAAACTAATTGAAACGTTACATATGTGGTTATAAAAGGGTGTATTATGGTTGTTTCCGGGTTCGTGAGAAAATGTGATTAAATCTGGCATCTTTAGTTGATCTAATATTTTTCGTCTACTACTAGGCTGCAAAAATAGATATATTAAAAAGATTCATGGCCGAGTCAGTCTATAATTATTGTTCCTATATATCTATATGTTACGGTCAATTAAAAAACTGAGCGTAGTGGACGAGCGATAATGTTCTGACCTGGCATTCGAGAGGATGCGGGTTCAAATCCGCTTCTGGCCATCCAGATTTGGATTTTCAGTTTTTCCAAATCAAAGCGAACGTCGGTATAGTTCACCAAAAAGTCCATATTCCCGTCTCCCATGACCTCAAAGTCGAGATGTCAAGCTGGAAACAAATTTAAAAAAAGTTCAGAAAGTTCCTCGAGGATATACGGTTCTAAACCTGTATAATTCTTTCGTCTGTTAACTGTGTGAGCCTCAGGTAGCAATATAAGCAAGTTAGTTGAACGAGGATGAGGAAAATCTCATGCCTGAAATGTCTGATAATTTCCTTGTTCTGTGGGCCTACGGAATTGTCTTCCGTGTTGGCAAACCACGACCGCAGACACATTCACAAATTCCTTCGCAAGAGTCCCGACCAAGATACTTAAGCTGGCGCTAGCAGTGTAGGGGCTAGAACACTGTCATCGCATTGTAAAGGCCTCCTGCCATATCCCGTATATCCCTTCCAAACCATTACCCTTTCGGATAGGAGCAATACACCATCCGCACACACACTTTTAGTGAATCGCGGAGTAATAATAATAAAGTAAGATCGTAATCTTTCACGGCGTTGTATATTAATAAATTTCTCTCGGGCTTCCAGCCGTGTTAAGATGTTACATTTGTGGGACGTTTCGAAGGCGTCCAACTCTGCCTTAATGATTGATATTTGGTTGAGAATGAAGGCAGAGTTGGACGCCTTCGAAACGTCCCACAAATGTAACATCTTAACACGGCTGGAAGCCCGAGAGAAATTTATTAATAATAATAAAGGTCACTGATTCGAGTTCTGCTTATATGGTTGCTTTTGAATGAGTGTAGTGTTCGTCTTGTGTTGACTTCACAATAGAGTTCCACATTACCTGAACAAAGGCTGACACAATAGTCAGCAGGTTAAATGGTCAAAGGCACGGAAGGTCATAAAATATTTACATCAGCAGATGGAGGCATGTCAATTTTCAATAACGTGCACTGCCAGTTTTTTTTCCTTTTAAATAGCTCCATTATCACGGAATATTGATTAATTAATTTTGTAATCAAATAGTCCAAGTAGAAAATTACAAGACGCAATGAGGGTATGCTGAAGTTAAAATCCTCGAGAAGTAATTTTCAGAAATGACCTAATTGTGATGAAGTAACTTTAATATGTTATATGAAGTTGTTTCTGTTACTTTCGGCAAATGACTGTCACTGTATTTGTAGGTGCTCGTAATTCGAAAATGGGCATATTTCGTGTACGGATGGTCATATTCACAAATTTTATTACAGCTAATTCTACGGAACAAGTGTTCTTCACTTCCTCAGAGCCACTGGTAAATAAACACTTCCTCGAAACGTTTGTCAAATCGGTTACTTCCTCTTTGCGTCTGAACTGAGCCAGCAGGAAGATCTTCTTCTTACGAAATAACCACGCATAATGTTAAAGAGATTAAATCCTATACACTCAACTGAAATTAAATACCCCTCCCGTGTGCACTAAAGAGCTTCACTATAGTACGCCTACTTTCCAAATTTTTTATCCTAATACGTGTTTAGAACTCAGCCATGTTACTAGTTGGCACCAAACAAGGAATATTTTTTTGTGAGATGAGGTGGACCAGCGAGATATTTTTGAAGGAGGCCAATTGCCTTTTGGTTCAATAAAAATGTCTTTAAATTTTTAATGGCATTCCTCCCGATAGCCATTCATCCAGCTAAACCGTTTTGTGTGTTTATCCTGTATACTGATGTATTTCCAAATGCTTTTTGGTCATACAATTGAAAGACGATAGAAGACATACCACAATACCTACTTTAACTCCCATGCCTCTGGCCGGAATCGCACCAGTGACCGAGAGTCCCGGTAACGCTCAAGCCATCCCATCCGGAAGGACAGGGGTTGAAATCTTCTTGTATCCATCCGTATTTCGGTATTGCATGATTAATCGAAATCACTCCGTGAGTGCTGGGATGATTCTCTGGTACGGCCAAGGCTGAATTCCTTCCCGAAACATGCCCCAAGTCCTTTTCTCTCTATAATGATTTCGACGTCGACCAGCCCTAAAACAACACCGAACTAGGGACTCTCCACATGTGGAAATAGCACTCTAGTCCTTTCGCTACCATGTTCGGCCGTTGAATAAGATAAATCCAACAAGGAAAAGGTCTAAAACACACCACAGAGATGTAATTATTTTTATTTGAGCAATTGTGTTTTGCTTCTAGCCTTAATCGAGGTCATTAGAGGCAGGAAAGGACTGGGGACAAGTAATGGGGAGGAATTCATCCATGGCCTTTTGAAGGAACAATCCCGGCATTCGCCTGGAGTGATTTGGGGAAACCATCTAAAACGTTTACCTGGATGGCTAGATGGGTATTCGAACCCACGACCTCCCGAAAGCCGGATACCACATACCCACCACGTTATTTTTTTTTTTATTTTTTTTTTTTTTTGTCTTCGTCATATCTTCGCTGGCAATGTGATATGAATCCTGATAGTATTGGAAACTAGGATCGGGTAAGAATTTCAGCCACCGCTTTTTGAAGGAACTTTTCTGGAGTTCAGCTGGAGAGATTTACGAAAATCATGGAATACTGAAACTGGATCCCCGACGGGGTTTGAATTCGCGGCCTCCCGAATGCCAGGCAACAGTGTTACCTATAACCCATCGGGCTTGGACGGCAGGAAGTAAAGCTTGACAGAAAATTTTATAGAAGTATCAGTGTTAGTTAGAAACAAAGAGAGAGATGATAGTTTTACTACTTCCATCTTCCAAATTTAAAATGTGGAACCGCTAATTCACATTGCAGACGGATTTTTTTATTTATTTACTGTTCTTAATGATTATTATTACTACTAAAACTGTTGCTACTGCGTTCAAGTTTAGCTTACCTTCTAAATATGGTATGATGAAAACAAAATTAAGGTGTTAATATTCCGCACCATTTAATTTTCTGGAAATAGTTTATTTATATTTCGTGACTTAGTTTACCATTAGAGTTCTTTCGTGAATGCTCGTTCTGCTTACCCTTAACCTTTGTGTGTATTTGTCACACGCACAGTTCTATAACGCTGCAGCGTTAGAAAGTGTAACTAAGTCCATTCAAACTCTCTTTTTGGTTTTCCGTGCGTAATTTAGCGATTCTTTTCTGTATTCGCCATATAATTGCGTTTGCTATCGAATTGTTAACTGTTTATTCGAGGGAAAAAAAATACGCAACGGTTATCAAAATTACGAAAAAAGTGTTACCATCTCTCTATAATTAATCAATTTGGTTATTTAAATAATTATTATGACTAAAATGGTGATATTCGTGATTATTTTTACTGCAGAACTCCGAACTTTCCCTCTGAGCGTCTGCGAGTTTCTTGCTGCGCGGGCTCATTTTTTTAGTCTTGGATAAAGTGCTGGGTATGAGAGGTCTATTTTATCATGAATTTAGTGTACCACCTACCAGTTATGCTGTCCCATGCGGTATTCGTGTCTAGAACGAAGCATAATCGAAAGGCGAGGGGTCTCTCGAATTCTGTCCCCGACTGTACAACAATACATCATTAAAATCAGGGGTATGAGGGTAATAACAATTATTTATATTTTCGTAACTGCAAAGCAATTAATTGCCAAACATTGCGTTCTACCCGCCAGTTTTGACGGCCTTTAAAGCTACTTACTTGATTTTTTAAAAAAAGAATGAAGACAAACTAAACGCTAACTCAACTTATGTTGCGATTTTTTTTATCTCTGTCGCGTTGAGGTATCTTCACTGATACAATGTATTTTGTAACGATGTTTCAGTTTATAAATTGAATAATGTTTGAATTTATCACAATCCCACTTATATTCTAGTTATATGTAATTGTAAGT
>JARYHS010008383.1:0-14000 GCA_031002005.1 Vandiemenella viatica
AGGTGGTAGGAAAAGGTTTCAAAGTTCTGCACTTGTTGGAGAGAGTTATGAGGGGATGTACGAGAGAAGTCAAGGAATTGGGTTACAAAACTTTGGTCAGACCATTGCTCGAATATGGTAGTGTAGTATGGGACCCTCATTTTACGTATCAAATACAGGAGTTGGAGAGGGTGCAAAGAAGGGCTGCTAGATTTGTTTCTGGAAATTATCGCAGAATGCAATCAGTGACGGATATGATAAAGGAGCTGGAATGGGATTCATTGCAAGACAGGAGGAGGATGAGGAGGGTCATGGGAGTGTACAGGGCATATACTGGTGATGAGGCATGGAAAGATATTGCAATAGGTATGAAAAGTAGTGCATGGAAGGGAAAAGATGACCATGACCACAAGCTGGCACTCGATTTCAGGCACAAGGGTGTGGGAAGATTTTCTTTTTTAGGTAAGGGTGTCAGGGATTGAAATGAGTTACCAAGAGAAACGATGAATAATTTACCGAAAACTTTGAAGGAATTTAAAGATAAAATTTGTAGAGGGCAAATGTAGGTGGGTGCAGGATAGGGGGAAGATAGCTGTGTAGGGAAATTGCCACCGGAGCCTGTGCTCCATTGCAATTAAATTAAATTAAAAAAAAAAAGTGTTCAAGGAGAAAAAAAAAATCAGTGTGCTACGATTTGCTGATGACATTGTCTTGTTACCAGAACAGTTTGAGGATTTTGAGAAGCTATTGATTGTTATGAACAATAAAATGATGGCAAATTTTGGAATAAATATAAACCAAAGCAAGACAGAGGTGATGAAATATATTAGAAATGTTAATTGTAGATTAAATGTCAAAATAGGATCGAATGCAATAAGAGAAGTAAATGACTTCTGCTACTTGGGAAGTAAAATTACAACTGATGGACAAAAAAGGAATAATTATAAAAGCTGAATAGCACTAGCAAAAAGAGCCTTCATGAAAAGGAAAATTCTTTTACTTTCAAATATTGATCTAAGACACAGAACTTTTTAAAACTATGTGAAACTTTTATGATAGCAAAACACGGACTTCCAGACATACCAGAAAAGAGGAAAATTAAAGCATTTTGAACGTGGTGCTATCGAAGGATGCTGATAGTTAAGTAGACAGATTAAGTACGAAATTAACTGATTTTTACGGTGTGGAACTGCTGTTATGTCAGTTTCTATACGTAACTTACCGGCCAAACCCGATTTCCGGACAAATTAGTATTTGAAGATGGATGTCACAGAATTTTCGAAGGACTCGATAAAACTTTATTTTCTGGTCCAGGTGGCATTTCAACCTAACTACAGCCGCTAAGGGAAAAGTAAAACAGTTTAGGTAGATATTAATCTAGTACAAACAATATTTGCGCATTTTTGCTGTTTTACATAAGCAGCCAAACAGCATTTCGTGTAAATATATAAAAGATTAAATATTTTATATTTTACACTAAAAAGGGACACCTTTGACCTCGAAAGCTCGGAACCGCTTAGAATAACATGTGATTATAAACAAAACAGTAGTGTGTTAAAAACAAATAGAAAAATATGAAAAAAGGCTCAGGTATATAAATTGTAAAACAACTTGTAAATACATGGTTAATGTAGGCAAATTGTTCTGCAGTTGCTTGTTAAAGTAATAAATATTATTTAATGAGTATTGTTATTGATGTTATTTGTTTTCGGAAGTGTTTTGCCTCTCGTTGAGGTATCTTCAGCGTATAGTTTTTTATGGTCACAACCAAAATGGGAATAAAAAAAATTGTACTCTGAAGATACCTCAACGAGAGGCTAAACGCTTCAGAAAATAAATAATATCAGCAACAGTTGCATTGGCGTACTCATTAAATAATATTAATTATTTTAGCTTGTAAATAGTTTGCAATTAGTGAGTGAATTATACAGCGTAGCTGTGGAAAAATTCTTGTCCTTTGTAATAAAAATGTAGACTGATATTAAAGTGTCAGTCTTCATGAAGAAGTAACAAAAATCACATGGGAAATTGAACAAAAAATCTCGAAATCGAGTTACTTATTGTGTACAAATTTCGAGTACATTGACGTAAGAGCTCATTCTTTACTACAATTTGATAATTACGTTGTAAGTGCTGTTCTAAGGTACTTGGTCTCTTGACTCCAGAAAATGTTACAAACAACATACCTTCACGATCGCAAAAGGAGGATAACTTGCTTTAAACATTAATGTGTAAATATTTCTTGGAATAATACCAACTATGGATCGATGTCTGTTAGTCTATTTCAGAGGTGGCCAACCCGCGGATATATGTTTTACTTGTAAGAATTATAGTAAACACAATAATAATTAATCATTATTTTTCGATTTTTCATTCCAAAATAATGTCTATAGTGGGTCTAAAGCAAATATAGGGATATACAATTTTATGTGCGGCCCGCGGAGTTATGACGCATTTCCAAAGTGGCCCGCAAGATCATTTGGGTTGGCCACCCCTGCTCTAACACATCAGCAACCAATGACAATGAAACGTGTGGCAGCAAAGTTACTGAATTTTGACCGAAAACATCACATCGACATGGCTCAGGAATTGCTGAATGAACTCAACGACAGTCTGGAACTTCTTAAAATGGTCATAACAGGTGATGAAACATGGGTGTATGGATACGACGTCGACAGCAAAGCCCAATCGTCCCAATAAAAGCTGCGTGAAGAGCCCCCCTCCCCCCCAAAAAAATAATAATAATAATTTACAAGTTCAGTTAAATGTGACTCTTTTTTTATTGTTTCAACAGTGTTTTGCATCATGGGCCGTACTGATAATAAGGAATACTACCTGAAAGTTACTCATTATTTACGTGAAACGATCCATCAAAAACGCCCAGAATTGTGTCAAAACCAGTGGCGTAGCTAGGTCAACAAGGGCCCCGGTGCAAAAAATTTATTTTGGGCCCTCAGGCCAGACGGGCGACCTTTTTTTGCCTTGTGTGCTAGTAGGGGCCCCCTGAACTGAGGATGGGGGCCCTTGAATTGTTCTTTAGGGGCCCCTGAGCAGTGGTTGGGGCCCCCCTGAGCAGCGAGGGCCCTTAGTGAGGGGCTCCTGTGTTCTCAGGGGGGGAGGCCCCTTAGACGACGGTAGAGCTAAAAAAAAAAAAAAAGGTCACCAGTTTGCCTTGAAGGCTCGTGGGCCCTCTAAACTGCACTTGAGGGCCCCTAAAAGTGCGCTTAGGGCCCCCTGAGCGTGAGGGCCCGGTGCACTGCACTGCCTAGCCCCATAGTAGCTACGCCCCTGGTCAAAACCACTTGTGGAAATTGCATCACGATAATGCTCCCACTCACACCTTACTGGTTATTCATAATTTTTTGGTAAAAAACAAAGCTTTTGTCTCAGAATAATAGTTTTGACTTATATTCAGTAGTAGCAAGCATTTTGACTGAGAAAAGTTCGTCAGACTATATTAAATTGATAGATTCTTTTACTGAAGAATTAAATTAGCAACTGCACTTTTTTATTTGCAGCACGTCGATGTCATGTTGAAACACTAAGTAAAATATCACTGTGTACATAAACTTTCATGTTGTGCAATTTTGTTAAAATAAATTATTGTGTGATACATGGTCAAACAGTAAAGCAATTCAAAATTTACTGTTTTGGCATCTGTATTATTAGAAAATATTTAATCAAGCTAAATAAAAAAATAGGCTATATTACAACACATGACATAAGCTATCATTATGTGCAGATAGACAGACAGAAATACCAGTTTTTGTGGGCTTTTGATCAGTAATGTAAATTCTTCTTTGGTGTTGTGCTGGATAAATTCTGCCATGATTAAAACTAGTAATTCATCACAGAATTTCTGATTATACTGATGTTCTTTATGGTTGAAATTTAATCTCACCGTAGTTAAACCATTAGATTGCCAGTCAGGAGTAACAGAACCTGAATGTAAGTGTAAAATTTAAGTAACAAAATTAGAACACACAAATGAATGAAATGCTTAATTCTTAGATTACTACTTTCCTTTGGCTGGTTTTCTTTCTATTTCACTGTACTTTTTACTAATAACCTGATAATATCATACATATACTGGATAATTTTTCACAAATATATACTTTTATTGTTTTGTATTACAATTAGACATCTGATGCAAGAACAAATCAGCTTTTGTACAAAATATGGACTTTTTGCAGCGATTTCACACTAACAAATTTAGCATAAAACACTGCAAAGTTACACTATACAACACAATTGAATCATACTTAACGCATCTTATATACAAATATATAAAGCCACCTATTGTTATAAGCAACAGTAGCAGCATTAATAGTACATGGGATTATGCTTGTTTGGACAAGGACCTGATATTCACTGTTAAATATATTTCCTGTTTACCTTTTATAATATGTAATAATGGATGTCAAAATTTTATTTTACTGTCTTCATCATAGGAGAGGAATAGAAAGATGTAACACTCGTGGAATTTTTGTGTATGGAATAAATTTTTAACTGTGTAGAGCCACTTCTGATAAGTAATTTTATCACAGAATAAACCCATAATGTAACCATTGCCCTGATGTACAATACTTTTAAGGCAGTAACCATTCAGGCATTTATTGTGTGTTTTTTAACTCATATACATCACGAAAATTTTAGTTTAAAAGTAAGGAATACTAAACGCACTGCTTCTGAAAGTTGAAAGCAGGAGCACTTTGAAGATAAAAAAATAAAAACAATACTTCAAGAAATCCCTAACTCTTATTAATAAAAAAATGAAGCACATGATGTGTGTGTGTAGTAATTAATGAGAGCAATGTTCTGTTCATTTATATTTCCAAGTGTGGTTGGTGGGTCAGAAAATGTAATATCTTTTGTTATGGCTGCAGGGAAACCAATAAAAATAAATAATAACAAATAATAATAATACTGTGAGATAATTATGAAACTTTTTATTTATCGTCACAGCTGGATCCATTTGTTCATTAATTCAGGCCTTCAGAGGAAAGCCACAGAATGATGGTTGAAACATTAGGTTCTGATAAATTGACATGGTATCAGGTAACCTAAAATTTTGTCACTCAAAACGATATTTGTTCATAGAGCTGCGAATTCATTTAAATAGCATTACAGATCAGATTTAAAGTAATTTTCTTAGATATTTCAGATTATAAACCAGAGTAAACTGTTATAGAAAATTAGAACGTAGTATTAGCATATCTGGTATACTGGATTCAGACTATTTCATAAAATAAAACATTACCTTTCTTCTCAGAGTGATTTCAGACTATGACTAGTATGATTAGTAACTTCCCAGCTAGGAAATTTGCCTGTAGAGATATGAGACTTTAAAATTTGGAACTCATGTGAAAATTAGGGCAAGGTGGAAAAATAGTCAAAATTAGGGTAAATTAGTATTTGTTGTTTAATAATACGCCATATTATTAAACAACAAATACTAATTTATCAAGCAACTGTAGAAGAAAATGGCCTACAGTAATCAAATATTAGGGTAAATTAATTCAAAGGATGCACTAGGTTTAAATTAAAGAAGAATTTTTTCTAACCATGAAAATGCAATTGGTTTTTTAATATAAGCAATATTTCCAGTGATATCCGAGAAAAAATTATGGACAGACCAGTTAATATGGTTTCTTCCGGTTACAGGAGCATTAGAATTTGGATCTAAAAGAAAATTTTAAGATTTATTAAAATAATAAGAAAACTATTAAAGAACTGCTATTACAGTTAGAGAGTGATGATTTCCTATAGAAAATGGAATGTAGAATCGTTTAAAACATGTTTCAGAGCTGTAAGTTAAATATTTCAAAAGATATCAATTTTCAAATTTGAAATTGGAATAATAATTTTGGTTCAACCTGCTAGAGAATAGTAAACAAGTGGATCTTAGTATAAAATAAAAGAGTAGAAAATTTGAAGCAAGTTAAAAGTCTTTTCAGCCTTGTAGCTTTAAAACTTTGGGATTTATGGAAATTTTTGTATGTGGTGGGTTTACTTAACTTATTTTGTTTTTTTTTGTTTGGTTTACTATTGCTGTAAAGCATTGTTGATATCTTAAACAAATAGTACATATACAACTGATGGGACAGGAGAGAGGGGTGATTTATGATGCCCAGAATAAGGGTCAGGTCCCACACCTATGAAGTTGAGACAGGGAGATGTTTCTAGGGATGAGACTGATGTCTGTGATGCCATCATTGAGATTGCAAGAGTATTGAGAGCTAGAATATGAAGCAACTGGGTCTATAGTTTTTGAGAATAAACTGTTTCTCTTTCACCGTTTATTCTGATGGACATCTGGTTTTATATTGAAGCTAACAAGTATAAGAGGTGGTTTGTGGTGCAAGTGGCATGACCAATGATGGGGACTTGCTAGTAAAGTTGTAGGAATAGTTCATTGTGGCTGAATACCAATTCCATGTTTTGCAATGAAATCTATTGTAGGGGAATAAGCTGTGGAGTAGTGTTGAGGAGATAGAGATCATGTATTAATGGACAAGCATATTTTGAATGAGCTGATGTGTGGCAGAGTGGAAAAGAAATAATGTGCTGAATTTCTGTGTAGGGCTATAAGAAATCATATCAACAGTGGAAGATTTGGTTTAAGGACTTGAGACAGAGAGAAATGGATGAAGGAGACTGGAGTCTTCTTGCTTTTGAGGGAAGCATGAAAGATGTTTTAGTGTGATTGTACCATGAGATATGTTTTTAAGAACCAATTCAGGGGAATAGTTGTGGGATGTATGGGATTGTCACAATATTGTGTGAGGGTATTGTGACTGCAACAGCTCTGTCTGCAGTTGACATCTTTGTTGTTGGAAGGCAGTGTTTTGTTACGATGCTTACTTTGTGCTCACCCATTACCATCACTCCGTTGATCCCAATAGTGTACTTAAAATCCATTTTATTCAAACTGTAGGAATTATCATGGGCCTGGTATAACAATTAATCTTTCCAACTGTTTCGATTTCTTTCATACATGACCAAGACGTTATCTGAAATATTGTAATCTTTCGGGTTTGTGTTGTTATATATTTCTGCAGGTCTCCTGCCTTCTGCTATGGAAAGTTACTGGTTTATTGGCTCCATTCTTTCTATTATTGCCTTATGGAACTGCTTACTGATCTGTTATTGGATTTGGTGGTCAACAGACATAAGGACTTGACAAGTTGATTATGTCACACCTACAATTCAGTGCTACAGAGAGTTGTGTAGTGCTTCATTATTTGCAATTGAATGAGGATGGGGATTTCTACAATGGCTAGCAGTCTATTAGGCACACTGACATGCAAATGTTGTGCAATGAAGCTTGAGGTATTGGACGGGCTGCTAATAAATATTATGAGGAGCATTTTTGGAATTAATATTTTGCATTCCATTTTATTTGTACTGGATTACAACTTAGGGAAAATAGATTTCTCATAACTGATAAATCTGTGATATGCCACAGGAACTCTCTGAGGTGTTATGGATTGATAACATTAAAGAAAATGATAAGAAGTGAATAATGACCATTTCATTTGTTTATGTAAACTCCTGCCAACCTCGGGGTACTTCCTATAATGATTCAGCAAATTATTTTTAATGTTCGTGGTGTGTTTGTTAAATAAAACATATTTCAGTTTTCTTCTGTGTTAAGGTAACAAACATCTTCAAGACTGAGAACTTTCTCAGCACTTAGCCCTACAAATAAGAGTAGTAGTTGAACAGAACAAGAAAATGTGTGGTATTTATAACCTAATCTCTCAACTTTATTATTTTGTAGGATGAACCTAGAAGTGTGTCCTAGTTGTAGAACTTGTACTAAAATTAATCATTGCCGTCCACTGGCTGCTTTTGCATACTCTGCCATGATATCCTTACAGAATCCACTTCTTTAATGTTCAAAACTCAGTATCTGTTAAACTGCATTTCTTATCAGAAACGTGATGGTAGTGCTCCTCACAGTTTCTAAATGTAAAATTATCTCTCTGACGCCATCATAGATTAAATTAGTCTGAAATGTGATTTGCTGATTTCATCAGGCCTGTAACTTGTGAATGCAATTGTTGAGTTGTTATCTTTCCTTTAGTTGTTATTTAGTTATATACCGGTATATAAGAATTTGTATTGGGATGTGTGAGCTGTTTTTAAAACATATCTTAGTGGGGATATAGATCATAAGTGAATATCATTGCTGTTAATAAGGCTATATTCAAATAAAAGCATGGAAGTAGTAATGATTTTTCTGTTATAATATTGATACCACTATAGGCATGAATGCTTTTAAAATTATATACAGCAGGTGCATTTTGTCCTAAGAATCTAACACTACAATTTTCAACATGAATTTGATCACTCAAATTCAATCTCTTAGCAAAATATGATTGATTGTAGGCATCTGCCTGAGAAAAATTATAAATAATATTATCATATCCCAGAATAATTCCTTAAATGTTTTATCAGTTCTGTTTCTGAGGCCTCCTGGAGTTTGAGATAATATTTTCCTATTTGTATGAGACAACTGTAGAGATAAGAGTTTTCTTATGTTCACATTGGTTATTATTCACTTGCTGCAATTTGTTTTTACCAAAATTTATTCTTGTTAAATTAGATAAATTATTAACTAAATCTTTTTCTTTGTTTTGGAGAATTTAATCAGGCAGTAATGCACAATCAGTGATGCTTGGAAGTCAGGATTCACACGTTTTGTTCACTGCTTTTGCAACTTCAGAATACAGTCACTGTTCTGTGCTGAAGTAGGAGTTCTGCATAAGGTATAGCTTGTCTATAGGATTGACTTGGACCACACTGGGAAGCAAAACATCTGGTGGGGGATGTGGAGGATGCTGATGAGGATGTGGTACTTCCATGTTCTGAAGAGACATACTGTCTGAACCACCTTCATCCAGCTGCTCAAAATTTGTACTATCATCCAGTGAGATATCTGAACTGCAGAAACTTTCCCCTGAATGGTTGGGGTAACCATCTGAAACAGTAGAAAATGATAAAAATCAACTTTTTTAGCATATAAACTGAATACATCAATTATTGATATTTTATATATTGTTTATGGGTATAAGAAATTGTTTGAATTGCTTCTCAACATTATAAGATTGAAGTAATAGTCCTTAGTCAAGTTAAAGGTGAGACATTTGGTAAGAGTATTAGATGTGCAGATGTGGTAGGTCTCAATGTGCACACATCACCATATGTCTAATCTCTAACTTCACTAAAGATTTTTAGTGAAACATTGTAAATGGTGTTCATGTTTTTGTGTTCATTCTGTCCCTTCTACCTTCATCTATGCTAAATGATGAGTTATTTTCCCTAACCTTTCTTATTTTAATTGCCTAATGACAGTTTCACTGTAACTATCATCCATTATTGGAGGAAGGATTACAAGGAAATTAAAGAACATAAAAAGCAATAAATTGAAATGTTTACATATGCGTAAGTAATATAGAAAGATTATTTTATATGGTGGTCATATTATCATTATGTTAATGGTGGATAGAGAGAAATAAAAATCTGAAACTTTGATACAATAGGTTTTTAAGTACTCAGTGTGTTATATGCAATATTAAATTATACACTGTTCTTTAAAATATCTTAACAATCCATTTCTTACATTTAATATTTATTTTGGTCTTATTCAAATCAACAGGCTTTGTTTAACAATTATACAGTCAGCAAATACTTCAAAATCTAATAATTTGTCTATTATTAGCTAATCCCTATAAACATCAAGTAAGTAGGAAAACGAGATATCGTGAGAAAATTATAGAATTCATACTTGCTTTATTTATTAGTCAATAGTGATAAGCTAATCTCAAGCAGTTTCTGAATGATTTTTGAGTTTCTTCTAGTCACAGTTTCTATGAATTTAAGAGTTAATAATGTTTCACAAATATTCTTTAGAGAGAAAATGTGGTAAATTTTACCTAAGGATACAATTGAATCGAATTCAATTGTGATGGAATGCATGCTCCGAAGGTGATTTCCCTAGTCATCTAATTACTCCTTTCTTATTTTTTTATTATCATTATCTTAAATAGTATTAAAATCTTTTTCCATTTACAAATTTTAAACTTAAATTACATAAGCATTATTGGTAAATTATTCATCACTTCACTTTGTAATTTATTTCAATCCCTGACATCCTTACTCACAAAATTTTTTTTTCGTACTCCATTATGTATGAAATCAAGAGCTTGTCCACATTGTCATCTTTTCCTTTCCATGCACTAATCCTAATTTCTGACCAATATCTCTCCAACATATGCTGCATACACTCTCAGCACTATCTTCACCCTCCTGCTGTCTTTCAGTGACTGACAATCCAGATCCTTTATCCTATTAGTTACTGACTGGGCCCTGCTGTATTCTCCATAAACAAATGTAGTGCTGCTTTGCACATCCTTGAATTAATGTATTTGATATCCAAAATACGGGTCCCAAACAGTAGTGTGGCTAAGTTAACAAGAGCCCCGGTGCAAAAAAAAATATTTTGGGCCCTCAGGCCAGATGGGTGACACTTTTTTTAGTTCCACCATGTCTTGTGAGGTTTCCTGGCTGGCAGGGACCCCTTGAGCTTATGAAGAGCGTGGGGGCCCTAGCGCACGGCATTGCTATCCTCTGATAGCTACGCCAATGGTCCCAAACCACATCACCATATTTAACCAGTGGTCTGATAAAAGTTTTGTAACCCAATTAATCAAATTTTCTCACTTCTCTGATACATCCTCTCACCAGCCTGCTCCAGCAAATGAAGAATTTTGTAACCTTTTACTACCACCTTCCCAATGTGTCGTGTCCAGTTGAGTTTCTTATAAATGTTATTTCAAGATATTTCCATTTCAAGCCTTCAACAAGAAATTCTATCCCCCCTTCCCTTATAATCATAACTCTTCTTGGCATTTATCTTTATTACATATTTACTTATCCTGTTGATGCAATGATAGAATTTGGAAACTTAATAGAGATATATGAGCCACAAGTAATTAAAGAAGTAGAGCCTGGGATAAAAGAAGCATTGCTAGATGAAGAGTTTTTTTTCCAATGATTATAGAGTGTACCACAGAGATAGAGGAGCAATTGGTGGAGAAGTATTCATATTGCTTAGCAAAGATTATGACAGTTCTTTGGCATTCATAGATCATGACACTTCGCTACCCACTTTTAGTGACTCGTGGAGTAATAATAATAAATAATGACCATGGGTTACTTGGTGTAGATATCTGGGGTGATAAAAAAAGAGAAAAAATCAGGGTGTTGGCTGCTTACTGCAGTGGAAGAATGAATAATAAATGAGGCTCTTGGGCAGAAACTGAATTCATACATTTCAGAGGATAGCGTAGAATGGTAATTATTAATTTTTAATTGCAATAGAGCATTTGCTCCAATGGCAAGTCCCTTACTCATCTAATTACCCCTTTCTTATTATTATTATTTTTTAAATATATTGTGTACTTAGAGTGTCAAATTCCTTCCCTATCTACTTTTGCAATTTATGGATTTTAATTTTGAATTCTTTCAGCATTTTTAGTAAATTAGGCATCACTTCAATTGGTAATTTGTTCCTATCCCTAACACCCATACCTACAAAAGAAAATGCATGAAATTGAGTACCAGCCTGTAGTCATGGTAATCTTTTCCCTTCCAAGCATTATTACTAATTCTTCAACCAATATCCTTCCAAGCCCCATCCCATTGTACTCTCCCAGCACTCTCTTCACCCTCCTCCTGTCTTCCAATGACTGCTAGTCCAGCTCCTTTACCATATCACTTTCTGACAGGGTCCTGCAGTAATTTCCACAAACAAATTTAGGTACTCTCGTTTGTCTGCCCTCAAACTCCTGTATTTTATACCCAAAATGCGGTTCCAAAGTACACCAACATATTCAAGCAATGGTTTGACCAGTTTTCCAATCCAATTCCCTCACTTCTCTGGTACATCCTCTCATCACCCTCTCCAGTAAATGAAGGATTTTGTAACCTTTTCCTATCATCACTTGTCAGTGTGCCCAGTTGAGTTTATTGTCAAACATTATGCCAAGATATTTACATTTCCAGCCTTGAACAAGCAATTCTATCCCCACCCATTGATAATAACAAGCTTTAGTTTTTTTTCTGTGTACGCAGTAAACTTACTATTCTTGACACTTATCTTTTTTCCATGTTGACCTAGCCATTCAGATATTCTATGCAGGTCACCCTGCAGCCGTTCACAGAGTTCTTGTGTTTTGATGCTATTATCTACCATTATGTCATCTGCAATCAATCTAAATTTTGACTGTAAATCATCAACATCTGGAATGATGAATATCAATGGTCCCTATACACTACCCTGTGGCACTCCCATATTCACTTCACTTCTTTAGATACTGCATTTCCTACTCTAACACTTTGCTTTCTGCATTTTTAGAATTCCTCTACCCAGCAAATCACTTTTTCATCTACTCCATTGGTTTTCAACTTAGTTAAAGCCATTTTATGGCTCACTCTGTCAAATGCCTCTGAAAGATCTAGTGTTACACTACTCGATTTCAGGCACAAGGGTGTGGGAAGATTTTCTTTTTTAGGTAAGGGTGTCAGGGATTGGAATGAGTTACCAAGGGGAATGATGAATAACCTACCGAAAATGTTAAAAGAATTTAAAGTTAAAATTTGTAGAGGGAAAATGTAGGTGAGTGAAGGATAGTGGGAAGTTGGGTGTGTAGGGAAATTGCCACCGGAGCATGTGCTCCATTGCAATTAAATTAAATTAAATTAAACGTGGCCTCCTTTGTCCGATGTATTCGAAATATCTTGCATACAGCCCACATCTCAGATTCAAATGAATATCCTTGTCTAAAGCTGTGTTGTAAATTTGCAAACCAGTTTCTTACCTCACAGACATTTCATATATAGTTGCATTTGAATCTGTTCATCATTTTGCCTATCACCGATGTCAAACTAATCAGCCTGTGATTTTCAACCCTATTTGTAATCCTCCCCCCCCCCCTTTTTATAAACCGGTACTACTATCACACTTTTCCAGTCCTCTGGTAAGCTGCAAGACTCCAGACTCATTTTGAATAAAATTTGAAGATGGGTGCAATATAGTACAATCTTCAATACATCTGTACTAATCTACACCACTACACCAGCACCTTTGTGCTTTTTTGGGTTTATGAGTACCTTCATAATTTCCTGAAGTTCTATTTAAAATTTTGTAGCTTCCTCATTTCTACATATGTGGATACTCTCTACTGATTTATTCTCTCCCATCACTGGATTATAGTCCCTAGTGGTCTCATTTAACCAGTCATTCAGTATCTCCACCATTTTCAAATCTTCAGTAACTTCGACTTAAAATCAAGGTTTCAAAGAATATTTCATACTTTAACAGTAAAATATGGATTTAAAACACTACATAGTTTGGTTCTTGAACTGTGGCTTTACAGTATTAATTACAATAGCATATAATTTATGATTTTAATACACTATCTGATCAAAAGTAGTCAGACACCTATTTGAAACTGCACTAACACTTTACAAGTGTCAAGTTTTCTATTACTGACACTAATATGGGCGTGGATCCATCTTTTGTCCTTATAATATCTTTGACTCTGTTGGGGTGTCTGAATGTCTTTGGAGGAATGTTAGCCCGTAATTCCTGAAGAGCTGAAACCAGAGAAGGTAGTCACGTTCGACACTTTGGTCTGGAGCAAAGTTGAAAGTTTTACGAAATGGTACAATTGATGCTGATGAAAACAATCATGTCTCTGAACTAGTCCTCTATCGTACGCAGTACACATTGATTTAAAATGTATTCATAACCTGCCACATTTACAGTTTTCTTAAGTGGAATAAGGGTACCAAACTCTAACCTCAATATACACTCCAATACCATAACGTCACCTCATCCATACTTCACTGTTGGCACTATACTTAACAGCATATAACATTCTCCAGGCATTCACCGAACCCAAACCGTTGCATTGGATCACCACAGGATATAGCATAATTCATCTTTCCAA
>JARYHS010008385.1:0-19432 GCA_031002005.1 Vandiemenella viatica
TGCAGTAATCTACCAGCAGATTTAGGGAAACCGTTGAAAGCAATTTTCTGGATTGCCAGAATTGGGAGCTAACGGGATTCATTGAATACTAGACCCAGTCGCCCATTAAGCTGGACACTACGAAAAGAATAGAAGTAATGTGCGATGGCATTGTTATAAATAAAACGCAGCGAAAAAGGTAACTGATTTTTAAACAGCTTTCTTGTTTCATGACAGTAAAAAGAAGTGAAGAAGACTTTTATTTTTTGTACGGCAGAGAAGTATCTTTATCGTTCTTTCCTGCTGTAATTGTTTTTACTAATACTCTTTGCAAACTTTTCCTTAGACGTTGACTATTGCATGCGCGAATAAACAACGAAGCATCGGCCCATAATGATGTAGTAGAAAACCTCATATAATGGAAATACATAATTTTTGGCATGAAAGTACGAGTAAAAATGTTTAAGTATGAAAATGTAGTTTGTTACAAAGAGATATTAAAAAAATAAATGAAGGTGGTAAGTTTGAACTGGTAAACTGCCGAGTCTAATACTTAAAGCACTTTGCGCTAATGAGGTTCAGAAGTAAGTTCGTTGGATCAAGAATATTAAACGTTTTCTATATGATAGCATGTGACTTGGGATTTTTGGAAAACTGTGTTACATTCCGAGAGCCTAAACTATACCCTGTTCACTGCGACCTGGCGGCTCAAGGTCATGTTCCGCTGCCTCCCCCTCCTTTCTGCTTCTCAGAGCTGAGCGCTGTGTACAGGTAGACGAGTAGCAGATTTCCCCTTCGCTTGTAGGGGTCCGTCAGGGGAGTGGGGATAGAGCAGACTGTTACCTGTCGTAGTCGATCCTGCAGTAGAGCTTGTGGTCTCTGGTGAAGCAGGTGTGGGCCAGCCTGGCCCCGCAGACACAGCACTGCAGACAGCGCTCGTGGTAGGAGGCGTCGGCGACCCTCATGATGTAGCGGTCGCAGATCGGCCGCCGGCAAGCACAGCACAGACCAACGGCACACAGCTTGTCACCCATCACTGCAACAACAACCACACAACGTCACCCACAATACTTACACATTACGGAATCCACTGGGATTATGAAAACGATCGAATTCAGAACCAGATCTTATCCACGAATCTGCTGTGTAGTGCTGTCAAGATTATACAGATCGTTTTGTGTAAGGCAGGCGTATATCTTTACCCGGCAGTATTCACAAAATCTCCCATAGTCTCTTAAACGCTGATCCGTCCATAACTCACAAGCTGGGTAAAAAAAAAAAAATTCGACACGTATTATTTTCCAAAATTTTATGTATGATATTCGGATTTGCGTCAACGAAAACATGAGGCGTGGAAGTGTGAAGTTTCAACTTATTCAGTTTAACGTCTAGAGGCTTTTGACGGAAGGACAGTGAACGGAGCGTTAGCTGTGGGGGTGAGAGTAAACGCTCTGGCTTCGCTTTCGGAAAGATGCTGGTTCAAATCCGTCCCCCCCCCCCCGACATTCATATTTCGTTTTTCAATGGTTTTTCCGAAATAAGTACAGGCTAATGCTGAGATAGTTGCTTCAAAATTGTCATGGCCGAAGTCCCTGAGGTTCCTTGACCCCAGTCTGTCCCACGTTACAAGTAATTTCGACAATACGTAAAGCCGTAGGGAAAAAAAAGTACAAAAAATGTGGCTTAAGCTAAATAGCAAAAAAAAAAAAAATGCGAGGTAACAACATGCGTTAGTTAAAATTAATGCAAAGATACTAGTGATGCTCAGGCAAGATGGTAAACGAAGCTAACTTCAGTTCAGAGAGAACCATTTTATTTTCAGTCGTCTCGTGCCGTTAGATCAAGTCTACAAACAGAAAAGATATGAAACGTTGACTTGATGTTGTACAGATGCTGAATGTTTAAATTTTTCTGACTATCTGAGTGATATTAAAATTGCAATGTATTGCACGGTTCATTCTTATCCTGGGAGTCAGTAAAGATATGGAAGGGGAAAGAATATTGCACATAACACTCTAAATTGACAGAACATGTTCATAGTTTGCGATCACACAAACCCATAAGTGAGTTTATTTGTGAAGGTTCACGAAATCTGTTTAGATACTTCAGTAAATCTGACGTGCCTTTTCTTCTTGTTGTTAAAAGTTTTATCGAGAAAAATTGTTTCTTACATTTTCAAAGTAGGCGAACAA
This sequence comes from Vandiemenella viatica, assembly GCA_031002005.1. Classification (NCBI taxonomy): domain Eukaryota; kingdom Metazoa; phylum Arthropoda; class Insecta; order Orthoptera; family Morabidae; genus Vandiemenella; species Vandiemenella viatica. The sequence goes on from JARYHS010008385.1 coordinate 2,172, forward strand.
CAAGAAATCAAAAACTTTTCATCACTATGGAATGAAAGCTAACCTCACTGCCGTTCCTCTCGTTAAAATATTGAAGGAACACATAGGTAATAATTACGTAATTTCGCGTATTTGCACACATATAAATGCTCCAATGCTGTAAATTCCTTGATAATTTTAACTTGAACAACATAGCTTATTTACTTTATTAATTGGCTTCCAGCCATGCCAGGCATTTAGACATAAGCATATTGACATGTTATTAGAAGATATAGAATAAACTGATAGTTCAAAACTTTTATTTTGCAAAAGTTTTTCTTGTTACATTTTTACTTTAAATTGTGGTACAAATTCATACATGACGCATAAGATTTTAAACTTATTTGTCGTTAGTGAAGTTGCTACGTTTGTTGGGAATTGCTGTCCCATCAGAATTAATTTTTTGATAAAATTTTCGAAGACGTTCTTTCGGTATGGTGCGAATGTTCAGCATCATTCTCCTGTCTCCATGCACAGTGCAGTTTATCTTAAATTCCGATTCTGAAGAGCTAATTCTAGGCTGCGATTCACAGGTCGAAACTTGAAAAATTGTAATGAACAAACAACGGATATAGCATACAAAGGAGATAGCGTACAAAGGAGATAGCGTACAAAGGAGATAGCGTACAAAATTCCCGTGCGTCCATATTTGGAGTACTGTTGCGCCGCGCCGTTTGAAACCAGTGCCGTAAGGGGCTGATTGACAGTAAGGAGAAAGTACTGCTTGCTACAGTCCTTATGAAATCGTCACAGAATTGATTCGTAGATTGGGTTTGGATACTTTGGTAGACAGACAACGTAGTTTAGTTTGAACTTATTGGTAAACATGCGTGCACAAACTTTCATTTTAGAGTGGACAGAAATACTTCGTCCACCAACATACTTTGGTTGCAATGACAGGAGTGACAAGATTAGAGAAATAACATGTCACACTGATGCTTATATGAATTCTTTCTTCCCTCGTGCTATTATGGTGTGGAATGCAGAGAGTAAAGATTATGTTTGGTGCAAAGCACCCTCTGCCAATCACAATTTTGTGAATTGCAGATTACATTATGTAGATGTTTCCTGAAGCATGCATGTCTCAATTTAAGACGGCAGATATTGGCACAGAGATTCCTTGGGTACCAAACTTACTCAAATCAAGGTCGTTTAATAATTTTTGGATGTCGATTTCCACAGAATTTAGCCCTCGTGATTCGTGGACTTTTACATTCTAACCCCCCTCTTCCCTTCCGCGTTGGAGTTTACATTTCCCTTTAGTGTTCCTGTCAAATCCGATTTGGATATTTCTGTTGGGAAGCTAACACCATCTCAGCTGTTATGGGACGCAAATGACCTTGATTTCGACCTACCCTGAAGCCCAGACCAGAACAGCAACAATTTTTTCTCTGGTAGCTCAGTGGTTAGGGTGCTCGCTTTGAAAATTCAGGCAACTTGTATTATTATATACTTCAGAATTTCTATGGACCATTCTTTGTTACTTGAGTTGGCCTGGTACGCTTCGTGGTTCGGATTCCACATGAAACTGTATGTATCTCCATGAGGCAGAGCTGGAATGAGCAGCAACTGGAAACTCTCTCAACATGTCGTAATATCTAAGAGGGGAGGCTTTTTCGGCGTTGTATATAGGTGAAATTTTATGGGGAAACCAGCCGAGTGAAAACGCTTGTATGGCACGAAGTTTTAGCAGTCTAAATCTCTGCCGCCATTGACAAGTGACTACTGCCTGTGGATGATGGGGTTGCTTATGTGTTGTGTGTGTGTGTGTGTGTCATTGCCTCAACGGCTGTGTATGAAGCCCCACTACCTTCGGTAGCTTCACTTCTAGGGTTCAGCATGGTTTGTTTTGGGACACTTTTTATTTGTTCACTTTCAGGGAAAAAACCATGGCTGTGATCATCAGAGATGATCTTAGTGGTGAAAAACCCCTGCTTTGTTCATGTGCTTCTTTGTATGTTTTGTGAACGGCGCGGGACCGTTAAATAAACGTGGGATTGTTGGCGGGACAGATGGAGAGGCTACTCACAAGTTACGATGTAATCTCATTTTCTGGATCAACGGTTATTAGGCTTCACTTCAGCATCCCTATTTACTAGATTATCCGATATACGGATTTCGACAGTTTCTGAAAAAATGGCGGCAGAAAATATGACGTTGTGTTATACAAATGTACTCACTCGGTTAGTTTCCCGAGAAGATTTAATCTATGTCGTAATATCATTTCAATTTAATTTTACTGCGGCAGATTTGTCATAAGCTATTGACGAAGATTTGAGTTTCTTGTGCCACGTTTGTTAATGTTGGACTGAAAATATCCGTATTACAGTTGAGAAAACAATTCAGTGCTACTCTTCCGGTCAACAGACGCTATTAAAACGACCTGAAACCTGTAAAACCCAATGGATAATTTTCATATATTCACTGTCAATGGACGCAGTACCCTGGGTCAGTAAGTTCAGAACAACGGCGTTTTGTAATGGCGGCAATCAGTGGACATTGCCATCGGAAACACTATTTGTGACTGCATCGCAACTGTAGTTTTGAAGTGAAACTCCCTTGGAGGAAGGGAAAATTTTATTAGCATTACACGTTAAGTGAGCATGCGCCTAACGTTCTACGCATGCGCACTAAGCGATTCCAATTTGATACGGCTTAATGGCACCAACAATTGGCGATTTGTGTATGGCTCAATGTAAAATTGAAAATAAGCAATACATTACGATTGCAGCAGTGTGCATTTCTCTTAGTCAAAAGTTAGATGTCATTATTTATTATTTACAACATTAATTATTACCGAATACAGCACAAGGTGAGGCATTACTTCATAACGGTAATACTGAACGTGGTGGGTGAGCGGTAACGCTACGGCATCGCATTCGTGAGGACGCGGGTTCGAATCCCCGCCCGGAATCTGAATCTGGGTTTTATATCGTTTTATCCAAATCACTCAAGGCGATTATTCCTTGAAAAGGTCATGGCCGAATTACTTCCTGTTCCTTGCCCTCAGTCCTTTCCCGCCTATCAACCAGGCGTAAAACCACAGTAAAAAAGCTTGAAGATAATTATAAAAATCCTATGAATTTAAGTGCATTTTTCAGTGTTATTTATGGATTAGACAAAACCAAGAAGCTATTTGAATTCTTAAGAATTAACTTCAATTTATCTTTGATAAGAAATCCATAAATTTCACCCACGAAACTTAATTCTACAATTGATACAGTCTTCACGTTGTACCTGGATAACATTGAATGTGAAACGTATAAGCATATAATTTATTTGCTATTTCATTAACCATAAAACTTTTATTCCAAAACTAGATGATACAAATTAACCAAATACAACGTAAGTGGAATAATAATAATGATAATATAAATTAATATTAATAATAAACATCATCATCAACATATTACCTGTAAAAATCTATATAGTAAAATATTTTTTTTTTTATGTTTCTCGCATTTTAGTGACTGTAAGGTTATCATTTTTCAAGGTTTTTTTTTTTTTTTTTTTTTTTTTTTTTTTTTTTTTTTTTTTTTTTTTTTTTTTTTTTTTTTTTAGGAGAATATAAAAGCTTTAAACACAAAATAAAGACTTAGGCTCGATGCAATACTAGATTATCTAGTGAGGTGTGCTTCAACTTCTTAATAATTGTCATTTTTTTATGAAAATAACTTAAGGAAGTTCCTATTTACTATACAAAAGCAATAAAAAAAAATAGTACCGTCCCTCCAATAGAGTATGAAAGAATCATAAAACACACAGATAAAAGAGTATATAACCCATACAAATTACGCTTCTTTCCTGTGTTCACACTGATAAACGCAACAGGTGTTTTTGCTTTTGAATCGGTTTTTTATATGATTTTTTTAAGTATCTTTGTTGGTGTTCTTATTCTACCAAGGCAATGTAGTGTTAACGCAGGTTTTTGGCAAAGGGTTTGGGACATGAATCCGATTCCGTTGCACCACCCACAATAATTCCGATTTGCCGATGCTTTGCCGCAGATTTTAACAATAGCAGCTGAGTCTGGCAGTTGGGTGTTGTCAGTAAGACGCGTGCAGTTTATGTTTGCCGGGGCGGCGCGGCGCCGGCCATTTCACGGCCAGAGTTTGCCTTATTATACGGCGCCGGGATGCGATTTCACGGTCGCGGAGGGGAGCGCCCTCTATTAGCCGTCACCTGCGGAGGGCGCCCCAGCCAGCACGACGAGTTCTACAAAAAGCTGCCACACCCGGCGAACGCCCTCAACCATGTAAACAGCTGACCATTATTACACGTTATAATCTAATATAAATCTACAGAAAGTCGTATCTGGCAAGTGTTTTAATTAGCGATGGTCACCAAACGTCTGTCAAATTTTATTAATTTGTGGGCACCGAGACGAGAGGACGAAACAACGGATAGAAGCGTTTGAGAAGTGGCTGTGGAGGAGAATGGAGATGATGAGCTGAATGGAAAAAATATAATATTGAAGTGGTGGAAAGTGTAGAGAGAAGGAAATACTGCAAGTCATAAGAGAAAGAAAGAACTATATGGGACTACTTAACAGACATCTTATAAGGATTAGTTAGTGGGGGGATAGCGAGAAGAAAATGGAGGTACAAGATCATAGATGACATCAAGGTAAACGGAAATTACACGGGACTGAAAAGGAGGGCAGAAGACAGGAGAGCATGGAGAGATAACTAGTGAAAAATCTGCCTTATGGCAAAATACTGATGATGATGATGATAGCGGCGCCATCTGTAGTTCTGCCTGAAAAGTTTTCGATAGCGGTTGTAACTTTCGAACAGTATTGGATGCTTAACACCAACAGAATGTTAGCTGCCTTCATATCAAACAGGGATGAAACTGTTTAATGTTTTCAAGTAACTATTTGACCTCTCTTTAATCTTAAAAATACGTACACACACAACGTTAAAGAACTTTAGTAATTGTGTACTAGTCAATGGACCAGATGCAACGTGCGTAATCAGAATGAGGCTACTAATGCTTAGAGATGGGTCGTTCGCGAGTGAATCAGTTCTTTTGAGCAATTCTTTTAAAAGAGCGAGTGAGCAGTCGCTCACTAAAAGGTGAACGGTAGTTCTTCTGGGTGAGTCGGCTAATTCTGAAGATCAAGAAGAGCTTGTTCACGTGGCCTTTGTGGACTGTTGAGCTAAAAAAAAAAAGTCTACTAATTGCATCAAAGTCGATTTACTGAGCAAGTGAACTAGTGAACCGTTCAAAAGAACTAGTTCTTTTCGTAGAGTGATCAAATGAATACCGCTCTTTTTAGTGAATCAGTTTGCCCACCTCTACAGTGAGTGATGCTACCGTTTATCAGGAAAAAACTAATTGATGGATCCTACTGCGAATAACACGCTACAGAGTCAGCTGACATTGGCAGTTTGATCTTTGGATGCGCAAAACATATTTCCCCTCAAAGCAAGCTACTTAAATTGGTAGTAGAATTACTTCTTCCATTGCTGACCAGCATCTTAATCCTGCGTTATCTGTCTCATTCATATGTCTTATCAATCATCATAAAATCTTTCACGAACGCGACTACGTACAAGAGAGCCATTTGAAAGCCATCGCTGTCTGCATACGGGACTCGGAATAAAAATAGTGATGGAGATCAATGTGACCTCTAAATTCACATTTTTGCTGACTAAATCGCATTTATTTACTATCCGTGTCTGGAAACACCATAAACTGGCAATGATCAGTGTCCTGTTATGATGATAGTGTTATCATTTGCAACAAGCAGGTTGTCAAGAATACAGTGTATGTTAAGATTGTTTCAGATCGGAAGGTGTTCATCGTTTTGATTCAGTGTATATACAGAAGTTCGTGAAACCTATATTAATTCTGATCCGTAAGTTGGTTTACTGTGTAGTTTTTCTTTTCTTTTTTTCCCCCTCTTTCGACTCAACCGTCTATAGACTACAATTTCGCAACTTCACTTCTTTTTCTAAGTTTCCTTCCTCTATCATCAGTATTTCTCTGGCTCACTTTTGATTTTTCTCTTTCTGAGAATAACCCTTCTAATCCAGATTGGTTTTTTCTTCGGACTGATCCTTTACCTTTGTATTTTTTCTTCTGTCTTCGTTGTCTTCCGCCTTGGTTCCACAGCTTTTCAGATCTTGATGAACTTCTTTCACTCTTGGTACTTTAGTCTTTCTTTCCTCTTGAAAGTTGAGAATTTTCTTTGCATTTTATTACAATCAAAAAGGTTCCCTGTTTCTTAGTTATATCTACGTGTGTAGAATGGTCGAGCACTAGAAAATCTTCGATAGGAATGTTTTTGCAGAATATCTTTGTTTCTACCATATGTTCATGCAAAACTTGGAATTGGCAAGAAATTTTAAGCTGGTCTGTCAGTGGGTATGGTAACCTGTTCTGTTGTTGGTTTGCGATTTTGTGATTAAAGGATTTATTAATAATGAAGCAGTAAGATTTATGAAAATGTACTGAAGTTCAGCACAACTACACAATAGGAATAAGGACTGTAATTCAACGAACTGACGTATTTACCAAAATATTGATAAGTTAAAAGTAAAAACTTGGCTACTTTAGAACACCCAAGATTTACGTACAGTTGTTGAATTATTAATAGCAATAATTTCAAAGGCCATGCCTTCATTGAAATGGCTCTCCTCAGAAAGGTTATAGTTCCTTCTCGATACATCAGGTTTGCAAATATGAGTGGAAAGACTAGAATTTTTCGTCGTATCAAGGAGGATGCCAAAGTTTTTTTGAAGTAGTATATTGTCTTCTAATCAAATATGAGGCTCTTTCGGTGGACCACGAGTAAATGACATTCACAAAGACTTCATAAAAAAATTTAAACGTATAAGGATTAACCTATATTTTAAGTTAATTATGATGGAGCCCAAGTTCCGATGGTGATTTCCCTACAAACCCATTTTTCTCCTTTATTATGTCACATTCGAATTTTAATTTTAAATTCTTTCAGCTTTTTGATAAAATATTCATGCTTTCCCTTCCATCCACCATTCTTAATTCTTCAACAATATCTTTCCAAGCCTTATCGCCAACATACTCTTTGTACAATCCCAGCACTCTATTAGTATCGTCCAATAAATCCCATTCGGACTCCTTTGTCATATCAGTAACTAATTACATTCTGCAGTAATTTTGAGAGACAACTCTAGCAGCCCTCCATTGCACACCTTCCAACTCCCGTATTTGACACCCAAATGAGGGTCCCATACTACCACACCATATTAAAGAAATGATCTGACTAAGTCTGGTAACCCATTTCTCTCACTTCTGTGTAACATCCTCTCATCACTTTCCCCAGTAAATGAAACTTTTGAATCGTTTTCCTACCACCTACCTAATGTTTGCCGTCCAGTAGTGTTTATTATCAAATATTTTCTTTACATTTCAAGTCTTCAACAAGCAATTCTTTCCTCACCCTATAATCAAAATCAGCGTTTAGTTTATATCGCGTAAATTCGCGGATAGTGCAATGGGAGTTGTGGCAGCAGCTGATACTGTGCGCAGATTTGACCAGGCGCGAGCACTTAACCCCTTGACGAGCAGCGGGCGCTAATCCTTGTTGTTTGGGCGCGGTCACGCCACGCACCCCGCTGGCAGCCTCACTGACAGACAGACTGCGGCTAATTAGTCGGGGGCACCTGCTGGGACTCCAGCTGGGCATTACTCACTCGCACCTGACTGCAAACACGTTATGAATGACCAGGCAGCCTCGTACAACTGGAATGACATTGACGTGGTCTCTAACCAATATTATAAAAACCACCTCAACTTATGTGACGCTGCGCATTCAATTTACAAAGTCCCCCAATACAGACCCCTTTTTTAGTCACAGAAAAAATTGAATCCTTGAAGTTTTTGAGCTTATATCAACAATAGCCGTTACCCGCGACTTCGTCCTCGTGGAATTAGATTTTGGATGTAGAAAGCTGTACGTTATGTAAAACGTACCCCGCAAATTGATTCCAAGAGAAACAAAGCGGGAATAAAATTACAGACTTATACACGCTATCCATCTGTCTGTCACCATCCGATTAGTTTTCAAAATCCATGACAAAATACTTTATTTATCTCTAAACAAGTATCCTCTGTCCTTGGTAGTCATGCAAAGAATATTCTTGTGAAATTTCATCCAAATCGGCTTAGCCGTTTAATCATGACAAAGAGACAGAGCTACTTTCACAAATATATGAGTTTAAACCAGTGTCTTTCTGCTGCTCCGCCCACGTGGACTTTCGTGTTAGTATTAAGAATGAAAACTTTGCTTCTCAAGGAGTAAAACAATAATTAAAATGCAGTTTACAGTGCCTGTAGAATTCCAGTTCTATCATACAGCTAAATTTTTTAATCGGTTTTACGTATCAGGGTTAGTGATGATCCGATACAAGTAAATACTCGATACTTTGTTTCGATCCTGAGTACTTTTCGTATTCAAATTAATTCGTTCGATACTTACTCGGTATCGGAAGAAAAGTATTTGTATCGAATCGAAAGTATCGAAACGCACCCGGTGTAAAATTCTAAATGCATCATCCCTGCTGCGCCACTCAGTCGCGCCTGCAAAATTAATTTACCACTGACGTCATGTTGGTAGCATTGAAAATCAAACAAAATGAGTCTTAGAAAAGGCAATCTAATCTCAAAGAGTTTGTTTTAGGTCCTTATTTCATTGTAATAAACTTGTGCTTGGCGCGCATTTCGCTATACCTGGCCAATAGTCGCCCCCACGCAGCCCCAAACAAAGACTAAAAGATATGGTTCAGAGATTCTAAGTAGCCCACGTGAATCTGAGGAAGAAGCTGCTTCAGCTAGCGTTTCACAGAAATATCACTTCTCGAAACATCACAAAGAAAATTAAAACGTACCTTAATGACAAAGTTTCTCTATACTTGTCAAACATTGTAATGTCTCTAAAAAGCAATCCATTTACAGTATGGGAAGAAATGATACTTTCATTTCTTTGACTGTATAAATATGCACAACAGTATCTTATCGTTGTAGCAACGTCAGTATTGAGTGAGTGTTTGTTTTCTAGTGCGGGTGAAACAATGACAAACAAAAGAAACAAGCTGTCCCCAAAATATTTGGAACAATTGCTTTTTTGGGAAACCTTCCATAAGTGGACTTTTATTGTTTAAAAGTGTTAAAACTATAATAAATAAATATTTAAAGATAAGACAAAACCTTCAAAGTTTGTTTACAATGTGAGTTTTGTTATAATTTTAAAAAATAAATAAAAATATTGCCGCATGAACGCCAGTGTACCGTCTGCCAGCATGGCGCAGCGGGTAGCCGGTTCAATCCCGCCCACTGACAAAAATTATTTAATTCTGTTTATTATTTCCAGAAGATTCTACATGTTTCCTAAGGTCACTTGTAACTTCTACACATTTCATTTGTTAACTACTCTTGTAATCTCTAGTACGTTCTATCTGTGTATAAATAGAAGAGCATTCTGCCCAAGAGGCAGTCAGTGCTGCGTGTATGTTTGAGTTCTCAATAAACCTGTTCTCAGTTTAAGTGCTGTGTTCATTGACAAGTAACCTTCGAATTCACACCTGTCCCGGTTCCAACGCGACATAGTTTGGTGGAGACGCCGGGTACCCTGTGCAACAGCTGCATCGTCGTGGCTCCGATTAGGCAACGTAAAAGTCGCCGCCTACACGGACTGGAACCGGACTACAAAGGATATACTCAGTACGTCCTTCCGAAAGTCCGCGTCATTAGGAAACCCATGGCGGCAAGCCAGCTGCACATTCGACACCCATCGGTGTTCTCTGGAGACGCTGGACAGGATCCTAACAAATGGCTAAAAGGGTTCGACCGAGTCGCCAAGTACAACAGGTGGGATCATACCATGTGCTTGGCAAATGTTTATTTCTATCTGGACGGAACCGCCCAGCAGTGGTTCGAGAACAACGAAGAAAAACTGAATAACTGGGAAATGTTCCAGACGGAACTTAAGAAAACGTTTGGGGACCACCAGCGACAAATCCGCTCGGCGGAAGAACAACTGAAGAACCGGGCCCAACGACATGGGGAGCCGACGCAATCTTACATACAGGATGTTTTGGCCCTATGCAACGTAGTCAACCCGAATATGACTGAAGCCGACAAAATCACGCACCTAATGAAAGGTATTGCAGAAGACATGTACCAAGCTCTTCTGATAAAAGACGTCGCTACGACGGAAGAGTTCATCAAGTGGTGCCAGCGGATTGAGGAGATGCAACAAAGGAGGGTTGGGCGAAAGAAGTATGACAGACTTCCCAACGTAGTCCCTATGGCAGTTGTGGAAGACCAGCACGACTTTGCGTCTCTCATACGACAAATTGTGAGAGAAGAATTACAACAGTTCATGGCAGCTGGGACTCTTGAACCGAGTGAGCATCAGATCATGGCCATGGATGTAAGCCCAGTGGGTCATGAAGGAGCCGACGCGGCGGAAAAAGAGGTATTTCAGACAATAGCTCCTGTCTGCCGAGCCAATCGCACTCGACGTGAAGAATGGCCTCGCCCTGATATGACGTATGCTGCAGCTGCCAAACGGCAGCCTAGGAACCGGCCGACACGGCCACAACCAAATCCTCCGGCACCTATGACGTCCCGCAGACGAACGGACGTCTGGAGGACAGAAGACAACGCGCCAGTATGTTTCCACTGTGGGCGCCCTGGACATGTCATACGCTACTGCAGAGAGAGAAGACGAGTATTTGACGATTATTTTGCCGCAAGACGTCCGCCATCCGAACAGTTCTACCCCAGGCAGCCACCCGCTGACGAGTTCGGTCGACCTACGGGAAGAAGCCCATCGCCGTACCCTAGACGAGGTCGATCCCCGACGCGCCGCTGCCGTTCATCGTCGCCGGACAGAGCTACCAGCCGCTCCCCTAGCTGCCGCACGCAGGAAAACTAAGCAAGGCGACCATCTACGGAGGTGAGGCCGCCGCAGATGAAAATCCTCCATGGATGACAGTCACTAAGATGTCGGGAAATCTCATCAACGTTATAATCGACGGCCAACCTGTCCGGGCGCTGGTTGATTCAGGAGCTTCTTTCTCCGTATTGTCGGACAATTATCGTCGCACACTAAAGAAGACAATGTTCCGTGATACGGGGGCAACTGTGCTAAAGGTCGCAAATGGAAAGTACGTCCAGCCAGCTGGAGCTTGTGTCGCGAGAATAACCATCAACAACAGGACCCAGCCAGTTGAATTTGTCATTTTAACAGAATGTAGTCATAATGTCATCCTTGGATGGGACTTCCTTAAGGCATCCCAAGCTGTCATTGACTGTGGAACGTCTGAGCTGCAAATTGAAGAAGTCGTTGCGACGGGTACACGTAACACAGAATCTTCTGGGAAGTTATTCGCCGTTGACAACGTGACAATCCCGCCGTTCGCAATGAGAAGAGTCCCAGTCAAAAACACGGACGACCGCAACCTTGAAGTGCTTGTCGATAGTAGAAAAGTTTATTAGGCTCACGAAAGAAATCTACATACCAGCGGCTATCATAAGCATTATCGGTGGTCGAGGAGACATTTGGATCACCAACTGTCACGAGCAGTCACAAATTATCCCCAAGGGAATGTGCATAGGGACAGCTGAACCAGTCCAGGAGGGCGAGCTCAACGTCATTAACGAAGATCCATGCTCTGTTACTAGTACCGACAACACGCTGGAGGAAACAACTATGGAACTGCCAATAGGGTCCGGCCTGACCAAGGAACAACACCACCGGGTGTTAGCTATACTACGCCAATTCTCTGGTGTATTCACACCCCAGCAAAAAAAAAGGGTCAGACGAAACGGCCCACGATAAAGCATCGTATCAATACTGGGGATCATCCGCCCATTAGCCAGCGCTCGTACCGATTGTCACCAGTCGAAAGGCGAATAATTCGAGAGGAAGTGGAGAAGATGTTGCATAATGACATTATTCAACCTTCGGAGAGTCCTTGGTCATCTCCGGTGGTCCTCGTAAAGAAGAAGGATGGTACGTGGCGATTCTGTGTCGACTATCGGCGGCTGTAACAAAATCACAAAGAAAGATGTCTACCCACTGCCGCGCATCGACGACGCCTTAGACTGCTTGAAAGGAGCTACATACTTCTCATCCATGGACATGCAGACAGGCTACTGGCAAATCGAGGTTGACGAAGCTGACAGAGAAAAGACGGCTTTTATTACACCTGATGGCCTCTATGAATTCAAAGTAATGCCATTCGGATTATGCAACGCTCCGGCCACATTCGAACGCATGATGGACAACTTACTTCGACACCTTAAGTGGACGACGTGTCTTTGTTATTTAGATGACATTGTTGTTTTCTCGAAAACATTTGAAGAACATCTGAGTCGCCTGTCAACGGTGCTGAAGTGTGTTCAGACTGCAGGACTCCGCCTCAATCCGAAGAAGTGCCTCTTCGTCGCCAGAGAGATAAAAATCCTGGGGCACCTGGTCAACGGAGATGGCGTCCGCGCTGATCCAGATAAAGTAAGGGCAGTCATGGAATTTCCAACTCCTCAGCACATTCGTGATGTGAGAAGCTTTCTTGGGCTGTGCTCATACTTCCGGCGTTTCATAAAAGGATTCTGTAACATGGCACGTCCACTGCAAGAACTTTTGCAGGGAGACGCCAAGTTTACTGGGATGAAACTAAAGAAAGATCTTTCCAGGCACTTAAGGAGGCTCTAACTTCCGCACCAGTTCTAGCCTTATACGACGAGAATGCAGAAACTGAACTTCACACTGACGCCAGCGGTTATGGGATCGGTGCAGTGCTTGTGCAAATTCAGGAAGGTGCTGAGAAGGTGATAGCCTATGCATCAAGAGTATTCTCTAAGCCCGAGATAAACTACTCTACAACCGAGAAAGAATGCCTCGCAGTTGTCTGGGCTATCAACAAGTTTCGTCCGTATTTATTCGGCAAACCTTTCACCGTCGTGAACAGACCACCATTCTTTATGTTGGCTAACCAGCTTGAAGGATCCATCAGGTCGACTAGCAAGATGGGCACTTAGACTTCAAGAGTACGACGTCACGGTGGGTATTCAAAAACGGACGCAAACACAAGGATGCCGACAGCCTTTCAAGGAATCCTTTAATAGAACACAACAGCATGAATGGAATTTCAGCCCTCGCTGAATTAGGTGACGTTGCAGCTGAACAGAGGGAAGATTCAGAGTTATTAAGAACCATAGACGCCTTGGAGAAAGGAGAACCGGCCAAAGGAGGGTTTCAATTGATAGATGGGACATTGTATAAGAAACAACTACGATCCACTAGGCCCCAAGTGGCTTCTGGTCGTTCCAGCTCATCTCCAGCCAGCTATTCTCAAGTATTTCCACGACGCTCCAATATCCGGTCATCTGGGATTTGTGAAGACCCTGGACCGAATCAGACGCAGGTATTACTGGAAGGGTCTCTACCGATCTGTCAAGCATTATGTGAGTCACTGTAAAGAGTGCCAGCGACGGAAACATGTGCCGCAATTACCTCCAGGTCATCTAGTACCAATTCCACCTGCAGCAGTTCCATTCCACCGAATTGGGATCGACCTTTTGGGGAGGTTCCCGAAGTCGACAACCGGTAACCGATGGATAATAGTCTGCACCGACTACCTCACGCGCTACGCTGTCACCAAACCTGTGCCGACTGCAGAAGCTCCAGAGGTTGCAAAATTTCTAGTAGAAGACATTATTTTGAAGCATGGAGCACCACGTGTGATGATATCCGATCGTGGAAAGGTATTCCAGTCAAGACTAGTATCAGAGGTCATGTCAAGATGCGACGTTGTCCACAGGATGACAACTGCATACCACCCTCAGACAAACGGTCTCACAGAACGCTTCAACAAGACATTAGCCGATATGCTGTCGATGTATGTGGATGTTGAGCAGAAGGATTGGGATACAATACTGCCAGTGGTCACATTTGCTTATAATACAGCAAGGCAAGATACGACAGGCTTCACTCCGTTTTTTCTGCTCCATGGCCGTGAAGCTGAGACCACAATGGATACGCTGTTCCCATTCCAGCCGGACGACACTCAGGATGACTATATAAAACAGCTCATTACCAGGGTCGAAGAAGCAAGACAGCTGGCTCGCATACGAACACTGGCCACCCAGGAGGGACCGTCAGCGGTATGACGGCAAGCACCGACCTGTTGCGTACAACCCAGGAGATCTCGTATGGATTTTTACCCCTGTCCGGAAGGTTGGGCTATCAGAAAAGTTACTGAAGCGGTACTTTGGTCCGTATCGTGTCATACGCCGCCGGTCAGACGTCACATACGAAGTCGAGGATTATGAGCCGTCTTCGAAACGACGAAAGCGAAGGGACATTGTTCACGTCCTCCGCATGAAGCCTTACTACAATCCTGACGAGCAGCTAGGCACAACCAGCTTCTTGTTCAAGGACTCTGAGGACGGTTTGGATACTGAGGAAGTCGGACAGGAAGATAATAGTACAAACAGGAGGGGCCCTCCAGAACTGCCATACAGAGGACCCACGACAAGATCAAGATCCAGGACACTTCAGCGTGCCCCAAAAGAAATCTAACAGCGGGACGCTGTTTTCCTCAGGAGAGGGAGCAATGCCGCATGAACGCCAGTGTACCGTCTGCCAGCATGGCGCAGCGGGTAGCGTCACGAATTGCGGTACCGAAGGTCGCCGGTTCAATCCCGCCCACTGACAAAAATTATTTAATTCTGTTTATTATTTCCAGAAGATTCTACATGTTTCCTAAGGTCACTTGTAACTTCTACACATTTCATTTGTTAACTACTCTTGTAATCTCTAGTACGTTCTATCTGTGTATAAATAGAAGAGCATTCTGCCCAAGAGGCAGTCAGTGCTGCGTGTATGTTTGAGTTCTCAATAAACCTGTTCTCAGTTTAAGTGCTGTGTTCATTGACAAGTAACCTTCGAATTCACACCTGTCCCGGTTCCAACGCGAAACAATTTCTTATGATTACTGTCTCCAATATATACGAGAAATGCTAAATCTCCGTCGGAGCATCCAGATTTGGGTTTTCCATGGTTTCCTCAAATCACCCAGGCGAATGCCAGGATGCTTCTTAATAAGGCCATAGATGAATTCATTCCCCTTGCCCCCAGTCCTTTCCAGCCGCTAAAACCTCGACGTCGACGAGGCGTAAAACGATAAGAAAAAAAAATATCACCACAGCTTCTGTCAGTGACAAGGACGGCCAGTTCCTTTTCACCACGTACCTATGTGGAGAGACGGTGCTTAAATGTAGTATGTACTTTAGCACATTAAGCTGAAAGAAAGAAGAGGGCGAAAACCTGGGACGTCCATTGATGGTTAATCATCAGAAGGACAAACGGGCCATCAAGTTTAGGTACATAAGTACCATAAAACTTCATTCGGACAATTAGTGTCGTGTAAACGAGTTTTAGTAAGCTGGACGTTTTTGTCACCCTGCAGCATTTGTTAGAAATGAAGTAATACCATTTCTTTGTTTTTAGTATACTGAGAAAATATTTCTTACAAGCTTCTGTGGCTTTACAATTCATGACTGCCAGTTCCAACGATCGGATATAATAATATGAAACAAGTTACGAATGTCTTACAGAAAATAATAATATGAAAATATAGAGCGATGGTGAAATGAAGTAAAGTGGTTCCTATTCCAAGATATCTACATATTTAATTGGCAAATCCTGTCTGCGAGTCAAAAAGAACCGTCAATGTTTCTGAGCTCTAAGAATGGTTACCGGACTGGGATGAGCACGGTTACAATTTCGTTAGATAATTTAAGAACGCCCGAAACATTGTTGACGAATCAAGGAAATATTTTTTTATATTTTTATATATTTATTTATATTTGCTCTGGCTTTACTCTCGCGGGACGGGTGTAAGTAAGGAAAAAAAAATCGGCCATGGCTTTTTGAATAACCATCCCGGCATTCGCCTGGAGTGATGGGAAATCATGGAAAAACCCAAGCTGGTTGTTCTGCGGAGATTCGAACCCGCCTTCCTCCGAATGCTAGGCCAGAGCATTACATTTCCCCCCACTAAACTGTCAAATTTTCTATCGTGGTGAGATATAACATCTGTTCGAAATTCGCTGCCTTGTACGTTATTAAACGTAAAGCTATCGCGCAGATAGAACTGACAGATGCTGTTGTAAATAAACAACTACTAGTGAGCTTCGTGGAGTGTTTATAACCTGTCCCAGGGCCGTGTCTTTTGCTGCCGCCTGCGTATTCCACGCTGTCCGTAGACGCAGGCCGTATTGATTACGGCGATGTGCGTCGACAGCCGAAGTGGGCTCTTCGTTCGACTGTCGTGTAGTCGATAACAGCACTGTTTGGCTGTCAGCAGCCCGCGTCAGCAAACACTGTTCTACAACGGGCGCACTGTCTAACGGCGCTCAGGGTACACGTGTGCAAGCGGGGCGGGGGTAGGTGGGTGGGGAGGGGGGAATATGTGATGCCTGTCGTTTGCGCCACCGTATTCAGCGATGTTACTCGTGAATAGCCAGAGATCCAGCTGTGATAGCAAGCACTGCGGAAGAACATAGCTCACAGTTGCATAGCTTATTATGTCATTAATGGCAGAACTTAACTAGAATCAGTAGCTGGGATTATAAAATTCACAATGCAGCCAGAGCAACGAAGCGAGGAAACTGTTATACTAGTATGATTTAATGATAAATACATGAATTTTTTCTTTCAATCATAAACTGATTGTAAATACTGAAGATAGCTGATTTGGTTAATTACACTGCCGTTTGTGAAAAGTGCAACACGGAGAATTAAACGCATGAATTCAGTGAATTTAATACCAGAGGTTAGGTACGTGAAAAAAGTAACAAATGATTACCTTTTCAAATCTGTACATGTTCCTTTGAGCCCTACTATTTCAGTATGTCGTGTGGCCACCATGCGCTGCAATTAGAGCTGCTATACGCCGTGGCATTGAATCAATAAAGTTATGAATACGTCCTGAGGAATTTCCCTCCACGCAGTTTGTATCCGACCCACAAATCCTGACACTAGACACTGGAGGACAGTAACGCGCCAGGTGCAACCAAACCATATCCCAGACATGTTCGATGGGCGACGTGACCGTCGACGTGCATGCCAGGGAAGCAATGGTACAGTCACTCTTCGAAAAGCTATAGCAACATATGGCCGGGCATTGTCCTGTTGAAATGTAGACTGAGGAGATGCCTGAAGCAGGGGGAATACCTCAGCG
>JARYHS010008386.1:0-69887 GCA_031002005.1 Vandiemenella viatica
TGCTGTTATTGTATCGTATCGGCACTGAATGTGTGTATGTACTAAACCAAGCATAAGCTAAGATTCTTGATCTGCTGTGCACTATAGTGCCAGTATAAATGTGTCTCTAAGATGACTGTATCTAGTCTTGGTACAATTTCTTCCTGCAATTATTTTCCAAAATCAAGTAGCCAACTGTTTTGATACCACAGCTTTTAAGGTAATCACCACTAACTCAAGACGCAGGCAGAACTATTTTTTGGAGCTAATGCTCCATGTTCATGGTCATGGTGAACATGGAGTTATTATAAAACAATTAATATACAGATGCTTCCTTTCTAATTCGCCTCATAAAAAGAAAACTAAATTTACTCTGTATATGCTTAAATGTATTACCTTCATTTTTTCACCATTACTTTGTTGCACAAGTTCTTCAATTTATTCAGATTATCCAACTGATGACGCACTGAAAACAAAGGTGTATTAAAAGATTAAAATTTGAGAGTCCCAGATAAAATCTGTTGACAAAATAAATTAGTTAATAGTCTTAATGAGAGCCATCTGCCTGTTTTTCAATGAAAAATATATAGAATCTAACAAACTCAAAAATTTATTATTTTGAAAGCACAAGGTTGTCATGAACAGACTTGTAAAAGTAATTAAGAATTAATTTCACTGTTGGAAAAAAGAATTCAAACTATATCATTTTCAATATAGTTTATGATGTTATGAACAAAGTACTGCAAGTATAAACTAGAAGTTCTTGACCTTTTATCTGTCAAATACTTGCTTTAAGTAATGTTTTCTGAAACATCATGTAAAACAAAAAAATTCCATTAATCATGACAATATATAGCTGGCAGTTTATTTCTTCATAAGACGAATATCTAATAATGTGATACAACTCTTCAACCCACTTACACATACTTACCCTGTCTCGATGTTTAGAAAATGATTTTTTTTTAGCATTGACAACCACAATAATGGAAACAGGAAACAATGATATTTTATTTAATAGAGATGTAGCACAAGCCACAGCAGAAACATGAAATGGAGACAAATTAACACAAATGTGTTGCAGCCAGCCTCTTTTGCCTGCTCTAATATTGTTACATGTGTCAGTCTCACAATATTAAGGCACCCAAACAATGCATATGTGAATTCATCTTGTTTACTGTTTGCAGCTGTTGCAGTCAAACTGGCCATAAAATTGGAAAAAACGTGCCTTTTTTGCCTCTGTTCTAATAGATATTTATTAGCAATGGAAGGTAACATGCGAGTACATTTATCAGATTTTTCCATTTCCTCTCGCACTATTAAGAAATTCTACACCTTGTAGCATTTCTTATGACCACTTTATTATTTTCGTGTTTTATGCTTCCTAATAGCTTTGTGATTTTACTGCGAAGTTTTTTTTTTTTTTTGCTTGGGCTTTACGCCTCGTTGACAGCGTGGTCATTAGAGGCGGGATAGGATGGGGGACAAGGAACGGGAAGGAATTCGGCCATGGCCTTTTTGAAGGAAGCATCCCGGCATTCGCCTGGAGTGATCTGGGGAAACCATGGAAAACCCAAATCTGGAAGCCCGGACGGGGATTCGAACCGGCGTCCTCCCGAATGCGAGGCCAGAACGTTAGCCGTTCACCACCACGCTCGGTTTACTGCGAAGTGGAGCTATTTATTTTATTTCTGAATGTGCAACTAAAGTAAATAAATAAACTGATAGTTTTTTTTATATTCAACACAGTTTAACTTAGTTTTAATAACTCCAAATACATCGTTTCAATTACATAATCGGACTTCTTAATATGCAGGTTCTCCTTAGCGCTGACCTAGGCAATCTCCTAGTTATGTCTGTATATCTTGTTGTTATGGAAACCCTTCTTTAAAGAGAGTATTAACAGGCCCGTGCCATGGAACTCATACTTCAAAGATGTCATTAGAATATTTGTTATGCTACACCTGCAAGGTATCTTCAGAAAGTGCCCAACTTCCATTTCTTCCTCAAGAAACAAATGAACTGGGGAGGGGGGGGGGGTTGGTGGGCATCATAAATATGCACCAAAAGAGCAAATATTACCAGAGAGCATTATATTCTGCTTAATGTCTCTCAACAGCGAGGTCTTTAGAGACGGGAAAGGATGGAGGGCAAGGAAGCATCCCGGCATTTGCCTGGAGTGATTTGGGAAACCATGGAAAACCCAAATCTGGATGCCCGGACGGGGATTCGAACCGCCGTCCTCCCAAATGCGAGGCCAGAACGCTGGCCGTTACAACACCACTCGGTAGAGAGATCATTGTCTATAGGTCCCCCAGCACCCCTGAGAAGACGTTACTTGGAACACAATAGTCAAGCTGTACCAGATTCCTCAAAATGCAGTGGAGAAATTATTGGGAGAAGTGTATGTAGTTCCAAAGAAACTACTTTGGGGAAAAAGATTCCATAATAATTGTACCCAATACAGGAAATGGTCAAATACATTTTTAAAAATCCTCAGACATCAATACTCTGCAATTCACAGAACTGTAGGGGGCACAGAGATTACACAAAATATCATCTAACTGAGTTCTACTTTGTATCATTTCAGCTCTCCTGTCTCTTGAAATTTGTAAGTAATGAGTTTACTTCCCCAACTTCTTCATTTTGATATGATTTTAAAGCATTTTCCTTTTGGTTCTGGTTGTCAAATATTATGCTCTGGCTTGTCAGTAATAATTTTCTTGACACTACTATGGCAATCTGCCATCTCTTCCTATACAAAATTAATCTCTTAAAATCAACATTTCCAACATTTCAACATTTCCAACAGGAATAACCCTCAACTCCAATGTTAATATTGCTCTAAATTCTTTACCTCTGACGTTTCCCTCACATTAACCTATTTCTAAAGTCTTAAAATTTTACCCACCATTCCAACTCCTGTATAAACTGCTCTCGGGTGACTAGCCGAGTCAAGAGTGCGTTGTCACATGATATTTCGGCGACTAGATTCATTGCCGCCATCTTCTGGTGAAGATGGCGGCAATGAATCCGGCTAGTCACCCGAGAGCAGTTTATACATTCTCAACGCCGAGAAAGACTTCGTTCTTATATATTCCAACTCCTGTTTCTGGAAAATACTGATTTCCCATTTCATCTGTTACTTAATTTTTAATCAATTAATATGCTTAAAATTCTGATCTCTCTAGTATTCATCAAGTCTAAGAATTACTTTCATACAACTTCTACTAAGCCAGTCCAGGCGGTGACTTCTAGCTTACAACACTGGAAGCTCTCCGCACAGCAGAGTCAGCTGTCGAAACGTTGTGTTTCTATAATGCTATCCGGCTGAACACCCGTGAAGCTTACATTGAATCAGTATGCCAGGAAAGTCTCCACTCACAAAACAGATCGTTCCACTGAATGCAAACCTTTCTGGAACAGCAGATAGTCTTTGCCAGGGAAATGATGTCATCTCTGCCATAAAATGTAAACAATTCACCAAGCAGATACATTAACTTGAAACAGCCCTAATGAAGGCTCCATATTGGGACTGAAACATTAACATTACCAGCAAGAAACACAGAGTGCCAAACCCGAAAAGAAAAGTGCAATTTTTCAAAGTGAGGTTTTTCTCAGGTGTTATAGACTAAACTGTAGAGATGGAGGAGAAATTGGTGGAGGAGTACTCATACTCCTTGACAAAGATTAAGCAGTTTCGCAGGTATTCATTGATCAAACTCCCGAGTTACAGGGGTTAAATAATGATAAGGTTCTCGTCTCTTTCAACATTGAGAAAACAAGTGACCAGAAGAGGTTCTAAGAGAGAAATTAAATTCATATTCAATATTTAAGAGGTAGACATAGAATGGGGATTTATTATACCAGGTGTGGTCTGGAAAGGAAATAAGAATATAACAGAAAACAGCAAAGATATCCAGATACCTTAATGAGAGAAGGAGGGAACAGTAGAGTACAAGGGGATAGAACCATTGCTAACATAACATGATGATAACTTATCACACAAGCAATAATTCATTGTGAAGAAGTTCTGATGAATACAAGAAAGCCAAGTAAACCAGGGCCAAAATTAAAGGTGATTGTAGGTGCAGTTATAAAAGGACAAATATTTCAGAAATGAAGAGATATTTCAGAGAAATTTTGAGTAGGTGGAAGGGGAGCAGCAGTACAGTGGAGAGGATGTGGAAACTGTTGAAGGATATAGGAATAGAAGAGGAAATAGTTATTCCAAAACACAAAATGAAGAAACAATTCCGAATAAACATTCTGCAATTGGGAGGTTGGTCGGCTAAAGATGATGGTAAAAAGAGAACATAACAGAGTTAATAGGGAATCCTAAATGAAGCTTGTAAAAATTTGTACCTTTATGTTAGAATACTGAAGGAAAGGGAAAGTATACAACAGATGTCAATAAGAATAACAAAGTTACTGAGGAATTTGATAAAAAGGCAGAGAATATAAGTCAGGAATTGCATTGAGAAACAGAAGGGGGAAATTCAATGGCTCTCCACATAAGAAGAAATGAACAGACAAAAAAATTGGAAATAATTCATGAGGAACTAAAATTTTAAACTGTGAAGGGTCAGGTGTGAATGACATTACTTCCGAGTTATTAAAGTTGATGAGGAGAATGATATGCAACCACATAAGAAATGTCTAGGATTTTTTTTTTTTTTTTTAACTTATGGCTTTATGCCTCGTAGAGTCTAGGATGAAAGAAACTGGTTTGGACAATGGCGGTGTTTCTTCCAACCAAGATTTAAGGTATCCTTTATTGGGCCATATGCAAGATATTTGTGGGGGAAAAGAAAACAGGGAAAGTGAAGTTAATAGTGTAGCAATGGTTCTGTCCCAAGGCACTTGGCAGAGCAAGTCATAAATGAAAAAATTAGGTAAAAGCAATTGCAATGGATGAAAACATGGCTGGGTAGAGGGATTTTTAAGAGGCAGAAAGCAAAGGGTTAGGGCCAGGAAAGGGCAAGTCCAAAGTGGTGGAAGTGAAAACGGGACTACGAGGAGGGTAATGTATTATGACCATTGCTGTTCTTTAATCTAATGAATTGCTGTATTTGTGGTTTATGGTAAGAAGATAAGTTGTTTGTTTAATGACAATGCTGTACAAAGGATTGCGGCAGTAGGGGGATCTGGACAGTATTCCTTGCTGAGTAGTTAGAGATTGAAGGAATAAAGACATATGCCCAGAAGAGTCAGCTACTAGTAGGTGTACGGATAAAAAGATAAAGATTTTCTTGTTTGATTGTAAAAGATCATAAATAAAAATAAAATTTGATATTAAGATATTGGCAAGAGGTATGGAGAGGTTTCAAAAGCCTTCATTTGTTGGGGAGAATGATTTGGGGGAGGGGAAGGGGTATTCACAAGAAAAGTGAGAATTAGATTACAAAATCTTGATCAGATCATTGCTCCAATATGGCGATGTAATATCAGACCCATATTTTGGGTTTCAAATACAAGAATGGAGCAGGTGCTTGAAGAGCAGTTAGATTGTAATTTATATCATATGGAGCTGGATTGGATGTCCCTCGAAGACTGGAGAACGAAGTGCTGGGAATGTATAAGGCATATAATGGCGCAACCAGGGCATAGGCTCAATCAGAAATAAATTAAATTAATATTCACAATGTTAGTATTTTTAACGATTCTTTTGTAGGGTGAGAATTAAAAAAAAATGTTCCAATAGTACAGTATACCAGAATGAGCGAAACAACCGAAAAGAGGATCAATTCCGGATCATGACAGAATAAATAGGCCTATATTCTTGCCTTCGGATTTCAGGATGAAACAATGGTGGAGGTTATGATTAGGCTGAAATGCATCCTTGAACATATTCAAACTTGCATTGCATACAACAGCACAATACACAGAGTTTTTCACAATTGGCATACTGAACTATACGATATTGCCAGAAGTAATTCTACACAACAGCCAGAGCATTATATTTTTAATAAGTATTAAATATCACCGTACTATGTGATGTAGCATGAAGCCAGTAATGATACCAAGTTTTGTGCATCATAGTTGAAAGCTGGCAATTTTAGTGGAAGATGTGGGTGGGGTTGTAATACACCCTGGTGCTCTGCAAATGATAATGATTCTAAAATCATGCTTCGATAAAACAAGTTTGAGCACACATTCCCTGGGCAATGTTATTAAAGATATATTAATATTTTAGTCACAAAATACATGCTAATTTTAAATTTAAACTACTACAATGTTAACCAATTTCCGGAGTTTGTTTTTTGTATTCATTATGTCCAATGATGCCTTTGGTTTGTGGCATTATACACAACCATTAACCCGGCTCAAGGGAGGTAGGGTCACCTTCCCTATACTCCACTCGGGGATTCCTGGTCTGGCACATCCACGTTGCGGGGGTTGACATCCTAGCTCCAGTAGGCCGGAGTGACAGGGTGGCTAAGTCCAGGCAAGGACCCAATCCCACAGGGTATAGTGTGGAACCCATGCCCAGGGATACGGGCGAAGTCCTCAACGGCAGTTTTTTGGCAGAGAAGGAGACCTTCAGATTGGCGAAAATGGCGAAAGGGGCCACCCATCCTCTCCGGGGGAGAAAACACCACTGCCTTGTGGCGAAGAGGGATCTTCAAAGGCTAAGGGAGTAAACCCTGAAAGAGGGCCTAGCAAGCCAACAGTACAAGTATGAGTCAGTTGCTTTCAAATATAAAGGAACAAGCCTCGGAAAAAGTTACCAAAGTAGATGACCTGGCAATGAAAAAGGACAACGAGAGGAATTACGAATAGGAACTTTAAACATAAGAACACTTGACGGGAAACATTGAAGAAATCGTAGATTTGATGGAAAGATGGAGATTGAATATACTGGGACTAGCAGAGACAAGATGGAGGGAGGAAGGCATGAAGGAATTATGGAAGGGATATAAACTGTATTGGATTGGGAATAGGGACGGACAAAGAAATGGAGTAGCACTCGTGATAAAGGAAGGTTTAAGGGAGGAAGTAGTAGGAATAAATGACAGAATGATAAAGGTTGAATTGAAAGTTAGGGACAAGAACTTGGAGCTAATACAAGTTTACGTCCCCTCAGGTAGGATGCACCGAGCAGGAAAAGGAAAGTTTTGAAGAGGATCTGCAGCAGCAGCTTGGCAGGAGCAACCAAAATATAATGGGTGACCTTAATGCTCACGTTGGTACTGCAAGGAAAGGGTATGAAGAGATCCTTGGAACACAAGGATGGGGCAGCAGAAACGCAGAAGGAAGAAAGCTGTTGGAGTTCTGCAAACGGAATGGTTTGACTGTGGGTAATTCCTGGTTCAAGAAGAGGGAAAGTCATAAGATAACATGGTATAGTACAGACTTGTCTCGGAAGTCGATTGTTGACTATTTCCTAATCGAAGCAGAGTTGAGACAGAGTATTGTGGATATAAAGGTCATCCCATCAGAAGCCTTAGATAGTGACCATCGACTTCTAATAGCCAGTCTGAAAGAGAAAAAGGGAGCAAGAACATCAGAAAACCAGGAGAGAAGAATAAGAGTGTGGAAACTGAAGGATGAGGAGTGCAGGAGGGAGTACCAAGAGCAGCTTGTGCAGAAAATACCTAGGGACGACTTGCAGTCAGCGGAGGAGGAATGGGAACGTTTTAAAACCACCTTGGTAAAAACAGCCGAAGCAGTATGTGGTAGGACAGCTGGTAGAAGAAGAGAAAGAGAAACTCCATGGTGGAATGAAAGGGCAAAGGATGCTGTGCTACAGAAGAATAAAGCCTTCAGGGAATGGTTCCAAAGGAGAACAGAGGAAAGCAAAAGAGTGTACAGCTGCAAAAGAAAGAAGCAAAAACAGTGATACAGGAAGAAAAGAGGAAATGGATGGAAAAATGGACAGAAATGCTAAAAGAGGATAGTGAGGGCAGTAAGAAGGTGTTGTATGCCATGGTAAAAAGTAGGAGGATGAGCAGAATGGAATGCAGGTAGTATAAAGGATAAGAATGGCAACTTAGTGGATGGGAAAGACGACATAAAGGAAGTCTGGAGGGAGTATTTTGAGGATCTGTTGAATGCTTCAGGACCCAGTGATGAAAATGAGAGTACAGAGGAAGAACAGGACCAGTATCAAGAGGAAGATATTACATGGAAGGAATTGGAGGATGCGGTAAAGAGAATGAAGGGAGGTAAAGCACCTGGAGTGGATGAAGTGAGCGTGGAGATGATACGAGCTGCTGGAGTAATGGGCACACAGTGGCTCTATAGGGTGATGCAGGGCTGTGTGGAATGGTGGGAAAAATTCCAGAGGACTGGAGGAAAGGGGTAATAATACCCATATTTAAGAAAGGGGACAAGACTGTCTGCCAAAACTACCGTGGTATTACCCTGATGTGCCACTGTGCCAAGATATATGAGAAAGTTTTGGAAAGCCGAATAAGAAGAGCGGTTGAAAGGCAGCTAAGGGAAGAACAGTATGGATTTAGACCAGGAAGGTCAACTATCGATCTTATATCTGCAATAAGACAGCTACAAGAAAGGCACTACGAGTATGGGAAAGATCTGGTGATGGCCTTTCTGGACATTGAAAAGGCATATGACAGCCTCAGCCGAAACAAAGTGTGGGAAGGACTGAGAAAAAAGTCAGTAAAAATGGAGATAGTGCAAAGAGTGAAGGATATGTATGAGGGTAGTAAGAGCTGTGTCAAAGTGGGAACGGATAAGACTGGATGGTTCCATTTGAAAAATGGACTAAAACAAGGAAGTGCCCTATCACCCCTCTTATTTATTGTAGCTATGGATGAAATATTGAAGAAGGTGGTGCAGAGCATTGGGGAAGGAAAAATGAAAGCAATGGTATTTGCAGACGACCTATTAGTTTGAGGAGAGGATGAAAGAGAGGTGCAGGATCAGCTGGATGTGTGGGAGAGAGTAGTTGCAGCCTATGGTATGAAGTTCTCTGCGAGAAAAAGTGAAGTGGTGATAACAACAAGAAAGAAGAACAGGACGGACATAGGCATATCACTTAGAGGGGAGCAACTAAATAGAGTGGAATGTTTCAAATATTTGGGAAGCTGTATTGAAGAAAATGGAGGAAACAGGAATGGAAATAAACGAAAGAAGAAGATGTGCAGATGGATTTTTTAAAAGCATTAGAAGCCTGGTATGGAGTAGGGATATCCCACAAAAGAGTAAAGAGGCAATATATAAAACATATTTTGTACCAATTTTAACACATGGAGCAGAAACATGGGTGATGAAGGAGAGAGACAAAGGGAGGGTACAATCGGTGGAAATGAAATTTCAGAGGAGTAGAGTGGGAGTAACAAGAAGAGACAGAATAAGGAATGAGAGAATCAGGGAGATGATAAAGGAAGAACCGCTACAACAAAGAATTGAAAAATCTAGGCTACAGTGGTACGGGCATGTAAAGTGAATGGAAGAGAAGAGGCTACCAAGGAAGATGCTGGACATGGAGCTGAAAGGGAAGAGGCCTAGAGGAAGACCGAGGGACAGATGGATTAAAGGTGTTAAGAAATGTGTGGAGGAGAGAGAGGAGAAAATTGGGCATCAGTGGAAGAAGAGAGATGATGGTTAGACAGGAAGCGCTGGCTAGGCTTTTGTTCCCAGCAGACCCGGCCAGTGGCTGGAAGCTGTCCTAGATGATGATGATGTCCAATGATGATAGGAATAATGATTACTCACCGAGCATGGTGGGTAAGTGGAAACAATACAAACCGAGTGTGAGCAGTAACGCTCTGGCCTTGCATTTGGGGAGGACACAGGTTTGAATCCCCATCCGGCCATCCAGATTTGGGTTTCCCATGGTTTCCCCAAATCACTCTCGGCAAATGCCAAGATGCTTACTTTAAATGTCCATTGCCCAATTCCTTCCCGTTCCTTGCTTCCCATCCTTTCTCACCTGTAATTATCTAGACAAGGTGTAAAGCTAGAGGTTAAAAAAAGAAATGAATACACGGTAATGTACAATTGCTGTACAAATCAAAAGTCCTGCTGAAAAATATTAAGCCACCTCTAAGAAACATCAGTTTTTGGTCCAGAATTTATTTCAACAGCTGCAATAAACATCCAAGCATTTCTTGTGCAATAACATGTTTGGTCTTGCTCACATTTCAAACGACTTTACTTAATCACTGTATATTTGGTCATTATCATTCTACAGGAGCCTTACTTTTTTATTTTTTATTCTGGTTTTACACCTCATCAACATCTAGGTCATTAGAAGGGGGAAAGGACTGGGTGGCAAGGAATAGGAAGGAATCTGGCAAAGGCATTTTGAAGGAACCATCCCGGCATTCGCATGGAAAACCCAAACCTGGATGACCGGAAGAAGATTAAAGCCTACGTCCTCCCAAATGTGAGGCCAGAGCGTTAACCGCTCACCGACCAGCTTTACTCCTGGACCAGAATAACAACTGATGATCTGCAGTACAGCATAGAACATGAAGTAGCATATGGTACATCATAGGCATCATGCTATAATGTCCCCATCGGTAAGTAGTTCCAGCAGTATCCTATACTCAATTTCTTTTTTTTTTTTTTTAAATTATAAATGTGGCACCTTTCATAAAGCTGTTTTAGTATGGATTTATTTTTTATGGCTTTACGGAAAACTCTATAATAACCATGGTGACACAATTTGATGATGGATTCTTTTGTAACTCAACGAGACAAATAGAAACGGAAAAATAACCTTTTTTTGATATCGTTTAGTTCTTGACTGACAAAAATTAGTTATAGGTATAGTTCCTTTTACCTCTGGCGACATTTTTCTTCTAGTCCAGGCCACATTTCAAACAAACCTCCTAAATTTTGAGATAGTATATTTTGAGCACTCTGTGAGACATTCAAAATTTTTATTCTTTACTTTTGGTTTGTCTTTTCGAGTTACATAAGAATCAATAATCGAACTGCACAACCACAGTTATAATAGAATCGCCACTTTATGCCTAGTTGTCTTTAGGGTCAGAAAGGAATGGAGGAAAGAAATTTGGTTACAGTCTTTTTGGAGAAACCATCATGGCAACTGCCTAGTGATTTTAAGAAGCCACGGTAAACTGAAATCTGGATGGGTGCGCAGACTTCCGCGGTCGTTGTCAATGTAATCTTGGTTGTCCGGGTTGAACTGCGTCAATTTGTTGAAACCTCTTCTGTCGGAGCGATCCGAATTGTCGGGTAAGTTTGAAGACATTCTCCCCGTAGAGATTCATCAAGTGGTTGCGCAGACTTCCGCGGTCGTTGTCAATGTAATCTTGGTTGTCCGGGTTGAACCGCGTCAATTTGTTGAAACCTAACGTTTCGGCCATCATTTTGTGGCCTTCTTCAGAGTACTGTCACGGCTAGAACTGCTGCCGCCTATATATAGCTCCCGAAGAACGAGCTAGCCGTTTGGAGTGACGTCACTCAAACTACCGCCGCCAGCGTGGCCGGTCCGATGGGGGCCTGCGTCCCGCGTTTTCCTGATCAAGCATGACCATATTTGGTCAAGTTGTAGCCCGCCGTCCGCGTTCATATTATCTGGTCGTTTTTTAATTTCCAATGCTTCTCTGACACGCCGGGGCCACCATCTGCTTTCTTGAACCAATACACTTGTGTCATTGAATAAAATTGCGTGCCCACTGTCAGCAGAGTGTTGCGCTACAGCTGATTTTCTGACGTCATTATTTTTAAGATGTCTCATGTGTTCACACAGCCTTTCCTTGACTGTCCGTCCAGTTTCGCCGATATACACTTGGCCACAGCTACAGGGTATCTGGTATACGCCCGCTGTCTGCAACTTCTCCCTCTTGTCTTTGACTTTTAAAAGCACATCAGAAATCTTCCTAGGCGCTCTGTATATTGGACGGATATTTTTCTTTTTTAAAAGACGGCCAATTTTATCCGTCACCCCGTGGACATAGGGTAATACTGCCGTGGGTCCGTCTGTTTGTCTTCTGGCTTCGGCTTCCGGTGTCGGAACACAGGGTGATGCTCGAGGTGCAAGCCTTGCAGTGGCCTTATTGATGACGTCAAGGCTGTAGCCGTTGGTCAGAAACGTCTCCTTTAAAATTTTCCTTTCAGCGGCTTTACGGCCCATTGTGAGCGCATTCCAGTCTCCAACACATCCGCTGGCAAGATATCTGGCGGACAAGCTAAAGAATCTGACTAGCTCTACTTTTACAGTTCGAAATTCTTCCGATTTTATAAATAGGATCAAGGACAGACGCCTGGAAGACAGTGACTTATCAACGTCACGTCACTGTTCACAAACGTGCCAATTGATGAAGCCATAAATATCATCAGGGAACGACTAGGATATCTCAATCTACCAGAAGAATGTACGTCACTGACTGAATTCTGTCTCGGGACCACCTTCTTTCAATACCAAGGGGACTTCTACCAGCAGAATGAGGGAGCAGCGATGGGTTGCCCACTGTCTCCAATTGTGGCCGACGTGTATATGGAGGCGTTTGAGGCTGAAGTGGTCAACAATTATATTCTGAAACCATCTTTGTGGTTGCGTCACGTGTACGACACATTTGTTATCTGGCCTCACGGGCGAGAATCCCTCCAGGCTTTTTTCCAACATTTAAATAGTGCCCACGACAAAATTAAATTCACCATGGAAGTTGAGGTGGACAAACAACTTCCTTTTATGGACGTTATAGTGAAACGGAAGGAAGATGGCTCCCCTAGGGCACGGAGTTTACCGCAAGCCCACGCACACCAATCGCTACTTGCATGCAGCCTCTCACCACCATCCAGCAGTGAAACGTGGAATTTTAAAAACATTAACCGTCCGTGCTTCCATAGTCAGCGACGAAGCGAGCATAGCCGCTGAAAGGAAAATTTTAAAGGAGACGTTTCTGGCCAACGGCTACAGCCTTGACGTCATCAATAAGGCCACTGCAAGGCTTGCACCTCGAGCATCACCCTGTGTTCCGACACCGGAAGCCGAAGCCAGAAGACAAACAGACGGACCCACGGCAGTATTACCCTATGTCCACGGGGTGACGGATAAAATCGGCCGTCTTTTAAAAAAGAAAAATATCCGTCCAATATACAGAGTGCCTAGGAAGATTTCTGATGTGCTTTTAAAAGTCAAAGACAAGAGGGAGAAGTTGCAGACAGCGGGCGTATACCAGATACCCTGTAGCTGTGGCCAAGTGTATATCGGCGAAACTGGACGGACAGTCAAGGAAAGGCTGTGTGAACACATGAGACATCTTAAAAATAATGATGTCAGCAAATCAGCTGTAGCGCAACACTCTGCTGACAGTGGGCACGCAATTTTATTCAATGACACAAATGTATTGGTTCAAGAAAGCAGATGGTGGCCCCGGCGTGTCAGAGAAGCATTGGAAATTAAAAAACGACCAGATAATATGAACGCGGACGGCGGGCTACAACTTGACCAAATATGGTCATGCTTGATCAGGAAAACGCGGGACGCAGGCCCCCATCGGACCGGCCACGCTGGCGGCGGTAGTTTGAGTGACGTCACTCCAAACGGCTAGCTCGTTCTTCGGGAGCTATATATAGGCGGCAGCAGTTCCAGCCGTGACAGTACTCTGAAGAAGGCCACAAAATGATGGCCGAAACGTTAGGTTTCAACAAATTGACGCGGTTCAACCCGGACAACCAAGATTACATTGACAATGACCGCGGAAGTCTGCGCACCCACTTGATGAATCTCTACGGGGAGAATGTCTTCAAACTTACCCGACAATTCGGATCGCTCCGACAGAAGAGGTTTCAACAAATTGACGCGGTTCAACCCGGAC
Organism: Vandiemenella viatica; assembly: GCA_031002005.1. NCBI lineage: Eukaryota > Metazoa > Arthropoda > Insecta > Orthoptera > Morabidae > Vandiemenella > Vandiemenella viatica. Next base: position 13,740 of record JARYHS010008386.1, read on the forward strand.
AACCAAGATTACATTGAAATCTGGATGGCCTGACGGAGATTCGAATGTGCGTCTTTCATAATATGAAGCCAGTGCATTATCGTACATCCACCATACTTAGTAATTCTATTGGTCCCATATCATATCAACCTACGCACTCTTCATTTCAAAATTGTAGTTTTACTTGAGATATTATTTCTTTTTTTAATTAGTATGAAAAACAAGTCTCAGATCTTTCTTTCATAGTATGTCAGCAATTACAGGTAATACTACTATCCAGTGTCATAAACTTCTGTACATCTAGTAGTTACACCAGTACAGTGATCTGTTATTACACCGTTCACTGTTAACTGAAACCCAGAAATATGGAAGAGGTTATGCAAGTTCCCACTTTTTAGGGGTCCAAATAAATTCAGCAAGTATATAAATACATAAACACAACACAACCATTTTTCATAGTAGATCCCAGTATAAGAGACTGTCTATGTGGGATGTGGAAAGTTGTCAATTTATAGATAAACAATTGCATAACAAAAAAGATAAATACACCAGAAAATGTACAGTGGATCATTAATTACACCAACTGTATTTACACAAACTACTGGCAGTTATTTTGTAGATACCTTAGAAATAAAGTCGGCTGCTGTGCAAAGTACAACCAGTAGGAAAAAATATTATTTTGGGATTAAAATGTGATTAACACATTCCTTACGCATTACTATTCAAGAAAAAGTGTACATAAAGTCAATAAACAGGTAGGTCTGACATAATACAATGCAAATCGTCGGGTAACGTGCAGTAGTAGCTGATGTGAAGCAGCCATCATTATTGAGAACAGCACGTTCTCATGCAGTTGATTTTCAAGGAGCAGTATTGGTGGAGGGTGTAGTTAGTTTGAAACTCAGCCTGGACCAGAATTACGACTAATATTCCACAGTGTACAATGGATGTTGAGTGGATAAGGTGGCTGCCATACTGAATTCTGACTATAGTGACATCATAGGCAGCTTGAGACATCTGTGCCACTAATTCAGTAATACACATTACCGTGATGAGTTTAGGTTGAATTTCAGCCTGGAACGGAATGGCAACTAATATTGGATTTAGTATTTGCCTCTTCCAATGTCACTGTCAAGGAAGACACCTGCCCTTTGTTGCCTATTGATATCCAGCATCCAGCATTGAATATTATTCACCCTGTAGAATCTACCTTGCCTGACCACCAGTGCACTTTTGTTCCTGGTTTTGCAAGGTGTAATCTTGGAGAAGTTTTTGATGAACTTCTTTCTATGGACCTATCCAATTTTGAATCCCTTGACTTATCCACCGATACTGACAATCTGTTCATAAAATTCACTGACATATTGAAGTCAATTGTGCTCAAGTATACACCACTGAAAAAAACTGGAATGTCAAAATTCCCATGTTGGTTCTCTACAGAGCTTATACAATTGGTCATAGAAAAGAAAAGACTCCACAAAGCTTATAAGCAGACCTTTGATTATGAGTACTATGTCCTGTTCTCAAAATTGAGAGATCAATCCCGTGTCTTATCCAAAAAATGCTTCAATGACTATGTTAAACATGTGCAATGTACTATTCCTGGCAATCCCAAATTATTCTGGAATTTCATCCGTAACACTAGCAAAGCTGAAGGATCACCAAGCACGTTAACATTTAATAATCACTTCCCACCCACAGCAAATGTGTGATCTGTTTGCACAATACTTCTCTTCAGTATTTACACCTCCATCTTCGTCTACTTCCAATATCCATTTCAGTACTAGTAATAGTCTGAGTACACTTGCAGTCACTGATGAAGATGTTTATAAAGCATTGGGCAAGCTAGACTGTTCAAAGAGTTGTGGCCCTGACCAAATACCACCTAATGTTTTGAAATACTGTAGAGTCTTGCTTTGCCATCCTTTAAAATACTTGTTTAACAGGTCTCTAAAGTCAGGAATTTTTCCAGATGTATTTAAGCTTGGTCATGTTGTTCCTGTGCATAAATGCGGATCGAAGGAAGATGTTAAGAATTATAGACCTATTGTTATACAATCGGTGTTAGCAAAAATCTTCGAGAAGTTGGTGCTAAACAAAATCTATCCCATGTTTCGTAACATAATTACTCCAAAGCAACATGGTTTCTCTCCTGGAAAATCAACAACAACTAACCTTGTGATTCTTCAAAATGAAATAATTAGAGCATTTAGTGAGCGAAAACAACTCGATGTCATATATCTTGACTTTTCAAAGGCATTTGATAAAGTTAGCCATCCCCCACCTTCTTACTAAGTTGAAGGAATATGGCATAGTTGGTAAATTATTGGAGTGGTTTTGTAGCTACCTCAGCAACAGAAGGTTGATTGTAAAGGCTTTTGGCTCATTGTCATCTGCTTTCGCAGCAACTTCTGGAGTACCTCAGGGTTCACACCTAGGACCATTGCTGTTCAATATATTCATAAATGATTTAGTTAGTATTTTTGCCAGTTGCCTTTTCTTTGCAGATGACATTAAGATTTTCAAGAAAATCATTACTCGAGATGACTGCTTAGATCTTCAGAATTGCTTAAAAGCTATTGTGAAATGGTGTCAACAAAACAGTATGCAACTTAATGTTAATAAATGTTCCTGCATTACTTTTCACCGCACTAAATCGGCATTACATTTTGAATATGAAATGGAAAATCAGCTACTGAATCGCTGCACAACTGTAAGAGACCTAGGAGTTCTTCTGACGTACAATCTCAGTCCAGAAGAACATGTCCACAACATATGTGCCAAGGCCTCCAAGTGCCTGGGCTTATTGGCACGCACTTCCAGATTTATTAATAATATTCAGACACTCAGGCTCTTGTACTGTGCCCATGTCAGACCCATACTTGAGTATTGCAGCGTTGTATGGTCGCCTCATGAGATCACACTAATTCAACACATTCAGAATCTTCAAAATAAGTTCTTAAGGCTTATAGGTTGTCGCATGGGCTTTCATTACAAAGACGTTCCGTTGGTTGCTGTTGGAACCTACCTTGGCCTCCATCCTTTGGAGTCGAGACGGAATGTTCATGGTGTCCTTTTTCTGCATAAACTAATCTCAGGTGTTATAGACTGCCCTGAAATTCTCAGACATGTATATTTTCGTTGTCCGTCTGGTACACGGTTGAGAGAACTATTTGGTCGTAGACATCTGCGCACAAACTATGAGGCTAGCAGTGCCTTAGAACGGATACAGAGGCTAGGTAACAGAATACCTCCTGAACTTGATTTTTTCATTGACAGTGTTGCTGTTTTCAAGCAAGTACTCATACGTGAGTGGAGTCAGCAATGATGGGCTTAGTCACGGTCTATTATTCCCTGCAATAATTTTTTTTTTTTTTTTTGTAGTTTTATGTTGAGTCTTATTATTAGTTTTAGAATAATTAATAATTTTCTTCTGTGTAATTGTTTTTCTAGTTTTAATAATATAAAAATATACTTGCTATTTTTTGTTATCTTCTTGTTTTCACTGTAACTAAATTGTTCATAAATAGTGGTAATTGTGTTTAATAAGTAGCTATCATAAGATATATTAATGTAAAATGGTTTTTCCGTTGGAATAAATAAATAAATATTCCATGGTGCTTGATGGATGTTGAGTGAAGAAGACTGTGCCCACAGAAATTATGATTAGGTCAGGCGGCTCAAGACGTCTATTGACGCAAAGTCGGTAATGTGCATAAATGTATATTTCGGCGTAGGTTACACCTTTGTTACATATTTTATGGCTTTCAGGTACACTTTTCCTTTAAGAGTATGTGCCAATGAAGTAGCTAGCCATATTTTCAACCCAAATCAACAATTCTTTCTACTGGCCATACTTTGCATGGTAACCCTTAACTTTTCAACAGAATAAAAGGAGTTGTCAATTAAAAATTGTTTCAATTTTTTTTCTGAATTTAATCTTATCATCTGTTAGACATTTAAGATGCGTTGGGAGCTTACTAATAACAAAACAACTCCTGCCGTATGCTCCAACAAGAACATTCTGGTCTGCATTTCAAAGAAACCACTATCTCCACTAATATTGCCAGTACAATATCAAAAACTAAACGCATCGAACAACATTTCAAGTAATAGCAACATTTTCTATATCAGGATTCCTAATTAGCTTAAAATAAAGCATCACAACTGAATTCACTACACAACTTCAGTATGAACCGCAAATGCAATAAAACACGCGCAATCAGTGGGTCTACTGGAGATCGCGATTCCGCTACAACAACATAGAGTAATATCGTTGGAATACTGATGTAGTCAGTCGCAAGACGTATTATTATCAAGCAGTAATTCCGTTGTAATACAGCCTGGACCATTATTTTCAAGCACAAATTATGTTGCAATACAGCCTGGACCAGTATGAAACCGTTAAATGTACTTAGGGAATAATTTATAGTGGAGACTTGCGTTTGACCACTGCAGTATTACGATGACAACTCCTGGCGGAATCGCGATCTCCAGTAATCCCCAATCAGTCTCTGTATCGCGATGTATACTTGGACCAAAATCCCTAACTTCCACTCCTAATCCCACACATAATTCTTATTACTCGTTTCTGAGCTCTGAATAGTTAGTGTGTATGTGTAGAATTTGATGTACTGTACTCACATTGTCTCCATTCTGTATCTCTATTAACAACTTCATCAACAAGACCAACGTCCTTAAACCTGTTAGCTTGGTTTTTCCTGATCTTTCCACATCACCACCCTTTTCTGGTCGAAAAAGATCCAAATCCAGAACCATCTTTAGCAAGTTTCTTCAATATTGTCAAATAACAAGCCACCGCTAAATATGCTACAAGAGTAGAAGCACCTGACGCAAAAACACGACCACACAACGCCACATGAGTGTCCCAGAGATATTATTACCAAGTTCAGGCAATCTACTAAGTAGCAAAATATTCAGAATGTATGTTGTAGGAATAGGCGCTGCGTGGCGCCAAATTTTAATTTTGCACTATTGGCAACGATTGATGTCCTGTTGGTAATATGGAGGAAGGAAATATATGGAGGAGAAGTGACGTTAAATCGGTGAAGCAGGCCCTAAACTCTCCCGCATGGAGGCAGCAGCGGTATAGCGCTTCCAAACATTGCGATGTTCCCAGTGTATCCCGAAAACTAAGCAAGATATCGAAAAATTTTATTCTTTATTTTCGATTTGTCTCGTCGTGTTACATAAGAATCGATCATTAAATTTGACTTTTGCGAAATTTTTCTTCTCCATTTTAACCTCACTTTTGATACAGTATATCTCTAGAACTAGGTGAGATATCGAAAATTTTTATTCTTTCTTTTTCATTTGCCTCGTCTTTTTAAATAAGAATCCATCATCAAATTTGACCTTGACCAATGTTTTCTTCTGAATTTCAACCAAAACAATTTCACATTTGGGACGGAATATCTCGAAAACTAAGCAGGATATCAAAAAAATTTATTCTTCATTTTTTATTTGTCATATCGAGTTACATAATAATCCATCACCAGATTGCGGCGTCACCTTTATCCTAGAGTCCCCTTGAGGTTTTTGTACATATTCCCCGTGTCTATATGGAAGCGGCCATGCCCCCCCACTCCTCCTAACCCTGCTTCACTTCAATGCGTGGTGAAGGTCTCTTTCGTCGTCTCCATATATTTCCTTCCTCCATGGTTGGTAAGCTTATCGCTCATCATATCGCAGTGACGTTTCCAAAGTCATACAAAGCAACCGAATGAATTAATGTAAACCACCTCATTAATAATACAAAAAGAAACTGTGGAATGAAGAGTGAGTATTACTCGATCCCAGCGCACCCTCATCTTGGGACAATGAAATGACAAATAAATAAAATAAAAACACATTTATAGTTAATCTTCTTATTATCACTGACAGTTTGACAGTTTCAATTTTTAATGCGACCCATCTCTACATTATGCATATTGTCTCTGATGTTGACTATAAACCATGCTATAAACCAGTACTCACTTTGGTGTTGTTTGTTGTTAGTGAAATAAGAAATATAATTTTTTAAAGTGAAAAGCGCGGGTTAGAATCAACGCTGAAGGCTCGAATTATTGTGTTTAGGTACATTGATAATGAGAACTTATATTGAGGATGGCAAGTATATACAAACTCTTATCTGGAGAACACTGTGTGAGGAATTATTTAAAAGTGTTACTTGCTTTTCTCAGTATTATAATAAATGATGCGGAAGAAGTTTCTACATAGGTTCATGATTTCATAGTGCGTTGATATAGCGTTTCATCGTGACACTACAGATACTTTTTAAATCTGAAGCCGGCATGGATAACAGCCGGCCTAACTCGGATTTATTTTTAAGTGTAAACGACAACTGGATAATTCGTCTATTATTGAATATACTTGGTTATGGTGTAGTATTTATACCAGGTTTTTTAATATATACTTTTGTCAGAAAGAAGAAATACCTGGAAACTAGCAGAAAAGGATGGATTCTTAATTTGTTGAAAATCTGCTTCCAGGGCGCTGATCCTGAAATAAGAGAAAGTGGCCGTGAGATAGCACAGACGGTTTCATACACTCCACATTCAGCAGTGCGAGAAGCCTTATTGGTTTTGTTTTGTTTCTTGGGGCTTCAATCATCTTACCTAATATGGGGAATTCTTCAGGAAAAAATAATGACCCAAAGTTATGAAGACAGTAATGGAAAAAAGGAACAGTTTACGGATTCTCAGTTTTTAGTGTTTGTGAATCGTATATTAGCCTTTCTGCTGTCTGGTTTGTATATATGTCTAAACAGTCAAACATGTCACACTGCGCCACTTTATAAATATGCATATTGCTCATTTTCCAATATAATGAGCTCTTGGTGTCAGTACGAAGCATTGAAGTATGTGAGTTTTCCCACACAAGTCTTAGCAAAAGCATCTAAAGTCATTCCAGTAATGATAATGGGAAAATTAGTTTCGAAAGCAAAATATGAATATTATGAGTATGTGACTGCTGTTTTAATAACAATTGGTATGATTTTTTTCATGTTGGGGAGTAGCGAGTACAAAGTTACTTCTGAAACTACTTTTTCTGGGGTAGTTCTTCTGGTGTTGTACTTGATGTTTGATAGTTTCACATCAAATTGGCAAGGAAAGTTGTTCACCCAATACAAAATGAGCTCAATTCAGATGATGTGTGGTGTTAACTTGTTCTCATCTATATTGACAGGTATATCTCTGATGCAACAAGGTGCATTCAACAACTCAATTAAATTTATGATATATTTTCCAAAGTTTGTGATTGATTGCTGCGTATTGTCTATTTGCTCTACATGTGGTCAGCTATTTGTTTTCTTCACAATTTCTAGATTTGGTCCTGTTGTATTTATCATAATTATGACAATAAGGCAAGGTCTTGCTATTGTATTATCTTGTTTAATTTATCATCATCGCATATCAGGAATGGGGATTTTTGGGATCCTTGTAGTATTTATTTCAATATTTCTGCGAGTTTACTGTAATCAAAGGCTCCGAGCTATGAGGAAAAAAACACAATTAACTTCTAGCATTAAAGTTTGAGAACAACTGCTTAAATTCTTATAAGCCAAAGTATAAAATGTGAATAAAGTAGATAAAATAAATTGTGTAACATAGTTATCTCTTTTTGTAGAAAATAAGGAATACAGGTCATCAGTCCTATCATCAAGAGTGTTGGAATTCTTCGTGAACTTATGTTACTTCTGTTCTAAATGACACCATGTGTATCCAGAGGTGTTATTGAGATTTATGTGGTAGATATTTTAATATTCAAGCAAAAATTTTAAGTTTGTGTTATGGTTGTAATACATCCTTGACCAAATTTACCATTGAAATTCCTTAGCGCCATATAAAATATAAGGTCTTTTACATCATACATGGCATGTTGGGTTTAATTCTAGATGGGGATACCGCTGCCTCGCGACTGTTAACGTGACGTCATCGTGATGTCGCGTTCACGTACAGTCGTAAAAACATATATTTTAAAGCTGTACAATATCAACATAAACTGATATCCCGAAGGTGGATCAGATGCAGGCGGCCGCTGGTAACACAACCAATATTGCTAATCTTCGCGGGTTCACTGCCGGATGATGATGAAATGCGAGCTTCACCTTAAACATTGAACATCTGTTTGTGTTATCAGACATCTGCGGCCACTTACCAGCGGCCGCCTGCATCTGATCCACCTTCGGGATATCAGTTTATGTTGATATTGTACAGCTTCAAATTATTGTGACCTCGCAATATATGTTTTTACGAACGGCTGTACGTGAACGCGATGTCACGTTAACAGTCGCGAGGCAGCGGTATCCCCATCTAGAATTAAACCGCATGTTGTAATATCTCTACCTGTAAATAGTTCCAGAATTATCACATACTAGTAATTCTCCAAATAAAATAATAATAATGTAATTCAATTTTGAGTTCACTGATTTTAAAGTAATTCAGGCCACACCAAACTGTAGAAATGTAATTTTTGGTTGACAATATCATGCACAAGTTTATTAGTGTGTATTATTCAAGTCAAAGTGCGCACAATACCCAAAAATGGGTAGGAGACATGATATGACCTAACAGATACACTAATATATAATTTTGAGTTGTACACAGCATATATATTTGACCTGTGTCTTATTTCATGAATCAAATGTCCTTATGAAAACCAGCATATTCACTACATTACTTTTATAATTGCGTAATTTGTGTGTAAATGTCATTTGATCAGAGATCTTATCAACCTGTTACACTTAGAATAGGATGATAAAATTTTTATATGTGCTAATACAGATGTGCCACATCTACTAGATACTGCTTTCCATTGTGAAAGCTACGCTCGGTCACAATATATGTTTTTACGACTGTACGTGAACGCGATGTCACGTTAACAGTCGCGAGGCAGCGGTATCCCCATCTAGAATTAAACCGCATGTTGTAATATCTCTACCTGTAAATAGTTCCAGAATTATCACATACTAGTAATTCTCCAAATAAAATAATAATAATGTAATTCAATTTTGAGTTCACTGATTTTAAAGTAATTCAGGCCACACCAAACTGTAGAAATGTAATTTTTGGTTGACAATATCATGCACAAGTTTATTAGTGTGTATTATTCAAGTCAAAGTGCGCACAATACCCAAAAAATGGGTAGGAGACATGATATGACCTAACAGATACACTAATATATAATTTTGAGTTGTACACAGCATATATATTTGACCTGTGTCTTATTTCATGAATCAAATGTCCTTATGAAAACCAGCATATTCACTACATTACTTTTATAATTGCGTAATTTGTGTGTAAATGTCATTTGATCAGAGATCTTATCAACCTGTTACACTTAGAATAGGATGATAAAATTTTTATATGTGCTAATACAGATGTGCCACATCTACTAGATACTGCTTTCCATTGTGAAAGCTACGCTCGGTCACAATATATGTTTTTACGACTGTACGTGAACGCGATGTCACGTTAACAGTCGCGAGGCAGCGGTATCCCCATCTAGAATTAAACCGCATGTTGTAATATCTCTACCTGTAAATAGTTCCAGAATTATCACATACTAGTAATTCTCCAAATAAAATAATAATAATGTAATTCAATTTTGAGTTCACTGATTTTAAAGTAATTCAGGCCACACCAAACTGTAGAAATGTAATTTTTGGTTGACAATATCATGCACAAGTTTATTAGTGTGTATTATTCAAGTCAAAGTGCGCACAATACCCAAAAAATGAGTAGGAGACATGATATGACCTAACAGATACACTAATATATAATTTTGAGTTGTACACAGCAGATATATTTGACCTGTGTCTTATTTCATGAATCAAATGTCCTTATGAAAACCAGCATATTCACTACATTACTTTTATAATTGCGTAATTTGTGTGTAAATGTCATTTGATCAGAGATCTTATCAACCTGTTACACTTAGAATAGGATGATAAAATTTTATTTGTGCTAATACAGATGTGCCACATCTACTAGAGATTGCAGTACCCCTAGAACTGCTTTCCATTGTGAAATATGTTGATGTAATAATTCTGTAGTAGTCAGCTGCAAGCCATATTATTTTCAAGCAGTAATAGTAGTTCTAGCAATGTCATGTTACTTTGGAGAGTGGTTCTAGTAATCATGCTGGTCCAAATGGGATTTCAACCTAATTACCTGTTGACTGCTGCAATATTATTACCTCATGTGTCATAAAGTAGCTATAGTGGTATCGCAGTCTCCAGTAGACATGGCATATTTTTACTATCACATTGCAAATGTACAAATGTTTCAACATATTCTATGTTCAACAGGCTGAAATGAATCCCTGCACTATAAGACATTAACATACACATTACTCTCTTATAACAGCAACTTTCTGTGCAGAGTGCATTTTTAGTGAAAGAGTTGGTTTGCACATGAAATTGCTATAGCGTTGTGACATCAGATGCAAGTCAAGATGACTGTTGTGGACTATTCAGCACAGTGTTAGTCTATCTTTTGGGTCATGTCACTTGTCTCCTACCTGTCTTGTGGATCTCGTGCACTGCCTCCTCCCGCAATGTTTACAATGTTGTCTGCCCAAAAAAATGTGATAGACAGTTGATATTACTTATATGTCAAGGTGGCTAGTACTTCTTCATAAGCAAATGATTAGGGTTGCATTAATTCTTCCTTGCCCGTTTCACAAGTATCTCATATGCTTCTACTCGAACGTAAAGCCGAATGAATGATACATTCAGTCTGAAGGGTCAGTGATTTCCTGTGTCTACAGCGTGTAATAATAGAGTTCTTACATGGCTTATAATAAATACATCTTGGACCCTGGTGAATATTTTGTGCTTTTGTATCCCAAACAATACTTAATTGTAACTATCTGAACATTTTTATTTCAGTATCTTCAACCTTTTGAATAAATTGTTTATTAAATGGCACAAACCAAGCCTAGTAGGTAAGTGGTAATGCTCTAACCTGGCTTTCGGGAGGACATGGGTTCAAATTCCCGTCTACCTTCCCATACTCCCATTCTCAGTGTTTCCCCATAGTCACTTGAGACAAATGATCAAATCCCTTCCCATAGCTTCCTCCCATCCCTCTAATGAAGTCAATGTCAATGAGGCACAAAACTGGGATTTGGGCTGACTGAGACCAAGAGTAAATGTTAATGTAATATATACAGGATGTTACAAAAAGGTACGGCCAAACTTTCAGGAAACATTCCTCACACACAAACAAAGAAAATATGTTATGTGGACATGTGTCCGGAAACGCTTACTTTCCATGTTAGAGCTCATTTTAGTTTCGTTAGTATGTACTGTACTTCCTCGATTCACCGCCAGTTGGCCCAATTGCAGGAAGGTAATGTTGACATCGGTGCTTGTGTTGACATGCGACTCATTGCTCTACAGTACTAGCATCAAGCACATCAGTACGTAGCACGAATGTGGTTTTGCAGTCAGTGCAATGTTTACAAATGCGGAGTTGGCAGATGCCCATTTGATGTATGCAGTAGCACGGGGCAATAGCCGTGGCGCGGTACGTTTGTATCGAGACAGATTTCCAGGACGGAAGTGTCCTGACAGGAAGACGTTCGAAGCAATTGATCGGCGTCTTAGGGAGCACGGAACATTCCAGCCTATGAGTCGTGACTGGGGAAGACCTAGAACGACGAGGACACCTGCAATGGAAGAGGCAATTCTTCGTGCAGTTGACGATAACCCTAATGTCAGCGTTAGAGAAGTTGCTGCTGTACAAGGTAACGTTGACCATGTCACTGTATGGAGAGTGCTACGGGAGAACCAGTTGTTTCCGTACGATGTACAGCGTGTGCAGGCACTATCAGCAGCTGATTGGCCTCTACGGGTACACTTCTGCGAATGGTTCATCCAGCAATGTGTCAATCCTCATTTCAGTGCAAATGTTCTCTTTACGGATGAGGCTTCATTCCAACGTGATCAAATTGTAAATTTTCACAATCAACATGTGTGGGCTGACGAGAATCCGCACGCAATTGTGGAATCACGTCATCAACACAGATTTTCTGTGAACGTGTGGGCAGGAATTGTTGGTGATGTCTTGATTGGACCCCATGTTCTACCACCTACGCTCAATGGAGCACGTTATCATGATTCCATACGGGATACTCTACCTGTGCTGCTAGAAGATGTGCCTTTACAAGTACGACACAACATGTGGTTCATGCACGATGGAGCTCCTGCACATTTCAGTCGACGTGTTCGTACGATTCTCAACATGGATTGGTAGAGGCGGACCAATTCTATGGCCCCCACACTCTCCTGACCTCAATCCTCTTGACTTCCATTTATGGGGGCATTTGAAAGCCCTTGTCTACGCAACCCCGGTATCAAATGTAGAGACTCTTCGTGCTCGTATTGTGGACGGCTGTGATACAATACGCCATTCTCCAGGGCTGCATCAGCGCATCAGGGATTCCATGCGACGGAGGGTGGATGCATGTATCCTCGCCAACGGGGGACATTTTGAACATTTCCTGTAACAAAGTGTCTGAAGTCACGCTGGTACGTTCTGTTGCTGTGTGTTTCCATTCCATGTTTAATGTGATTTGAAGAGAAGTAGTAAAATGAGCTCTAACAAGGAAAGTAAGTGTTTCCGGACACATGTCCACATAACATATTTTCTTTGTTTGTGTGTGAGGAATGTTTCCTGAAAGTTTGGCCGTACCTTTTTGTAACACCCTGTATACATGATGCTTTGCACATCATATTGAACTTTTTACATGTTATACAGTGTGTAAGTTATAAGATTTTATGATATAGGGAAAAAAATAACCCATAACTCACCACAGATAAAGGCAGCTCTCTTCCTTTCTCTGTCGTAGGTGATGGGTTATTCTCTCCCATCCTATCTTATTTTCGGTGCTTAGATTTTACTATGCAGATGTCCAATATGTTCTGTCATAGTTATCTTGGTTATTTGGGCGAAGAAAGGATAGGGAACAACCCAACTCTTAACACAGATGACGGTGAATGGTTAAATGCACAAAAAACACATGTAACACTATTTTATTATTGAACCTTAACATACAAGGAAAGAGATACTTAGCAATGAGGTCAACACCTGCTGATAATTATGATATAAACTTAAAAATGTTTGAGTAATTGTAAGTTAGTCACCTAATGAGCATATTTCCCCACTAGGGTACTTAACCCTTTGACTGCTGTTGACGAGTTTAATCGTCATGCTGCCCCCGTGTGTTAATGATGAGGTTAGTCGCAGCCGCCGGTTTTCTCCTGAGTGCTGTTGACAAGTCAAGTCGCACCCGTCTGCCGTTACTTGCGTGCTGATGACGAATATGTACGCGCCGCTACCTGAGTCGTACAGCGGACTTCACGTCCAATTTCTCAATAGCCTTTCGCAGTTCTGGTCGCTAGCTTATCGTCCGAATGTTTGTCTGTTGGGAGCCTAGGCTTCGCTCTACAGTTCACTATTCAACGGAAATTAGATCAGTGTTCTTTGTGTCCTGTATTTTATAAAGAAAATGGCAAGACGTCGTGGGTGCATTGAGGAAGAAATCATGGAGATTATTACGAGGAGCGACACTGAGGATGAACTACTTGATTTTGATGGAAGTGATAGCTTTTCCACAGAATCGGAAAGCTGTAGTCCTAAACCATACTCATCAGCAGGGGTAACAATGCAATCCCATGTTTCAATAAGAGATGTTAGTTGTTCTGAATCTGAAGAATCGGGAAGTGATAGTGAAACGCCTATGCAGAAATTACATCTTGGCGATAAATCTGACTAGAAAGAAAATGATTTTCGTCCAGTTAGTCACGCATTTGATGATACGCTATTGGGTAATGTGTGTCAAATAGGGAATGTGCCAAGTATTCTGTCAGTTTTCATGTTATTTTTTACAGAAGAACTGATGAAATATATAGCTGATGAAAAGAATCTTTTTTATATAACCACTATGGGGAATACTCCAGAATCAGTGCATTCTCGAATATCAAAGTGGAAAGATACTGGATATGTTGAAATGTATTGTTTCATAGCTATTTGTATTCTGATGCCTCGCGTGAAAAAAAAAAAGAAAATTAGTGAATATTAGACCAGAGATCTTCTAAATACCCCAATTTTTAGTGAACTTATGTCCATGTAGGAAGGAAATATATGGAGGGGAAGTGACGTTAAATCTGTGAAGCAGGCTCTAAACTCTCGCGCAGTGGCGGCAGCGGCGATATTGCGATCCCAAACAAATACGATGTTCACATTGTGTTAGATGCTGCGATTATTTCATTTTGTAATGTGTATAAGTGTTTTGTAATGCCATCTTGTGTTGCATACGTTTACACAAATAGGTAATAGAGGAAAGAACCTGCAATATCATTTCATAAGTAAGTTGAATTCTAATTATCGTTGTTGAAGTGGGCGGTAGGAATTGCAAACTTCGATACCTGTCTATAAATATTTAGTCATAGCTCTCAATGGGATGACTTTGTTCTCAAAGTTTTGTTGGTGTAGTGTAGAAAATCAGCATACCTTGCTGTTTTGCACATAATAGACTAGCATTACTTTTTAACGAGTGTTGAAAATGAGATTTAAAGGGGTGTGTCCAAGCCGCATATCAACCCAATCCCAGTATATCCCTAAAACTAAGCAAGATATCGAAATATTTTATTCTTTATTTTCGATTTGTATCGTGTTACACAAGAATCGATCATTAAATTTGACTTTTGAGAAATTTTTCTTCTGCATTTCAACTCGAGACACCTCACTTTTGATACAGTATATCTCGAGAACTAGGTGAGATATCGAAAATTTTTATTCTTTATTTTTTATTTGTCTCGTCTTTGTAAATAAGAATCCGTCATTAAATTTGACTTTGACCAATTTTTTTCTACTGAATTTCAACCAGAAACATTTCACCTTTGAGACAGAATATCTCGAAAACTAAGCATGATATCAAAAAAATTTATTCTTCATTTTTTATTTGTCTCATCGAGTTACATAATAATCCATCAGCAGATTGCGGCATTACGTTTATCCTAGAGTACCCTTGAGGTTTTTGTATATATACCCCGTCTGTATGGCATCGGCCTAGCTCCCCACTCCTCCTCCGCCCGGCTTTTTGTTACACTGGTGAGATTTCGCCAGAAACCCCCCCACCCCTCCCTCCCTCCTATTTCACCTCACGTAATTAATGGACAGGCACTTCACAGCTTTAAAATGTTGAAAAATCTGTTGAGTACTTATGTGGGGCAAATTTCATCAAAGAAATAAAATTATGTATAATCGGGTTTTCGGGTAATTACAAAGCACAGCAAACATTCAGTCAACATCGAGATATTTTGAGAATCTGCATCTGCAAAGATATTCCGCAAGCCAAATTTCGGTGTGTGGGGGAGGCTGCTTGTACAATTATCATTTTCAGGTGTTTTTTTATATTCGCGAATAGCGCTAGGAAAAAATCAGATGCCTTCAACTCTCTGTATGAGTTTGAATATCTCTAATTTTACAGTCGAGGTCTGAACGCGGTATGTAAGTGTGAAAGTAAAATATTTCTAGTATCTTCTTCGAATCTACGGTCTTTAAATTTCAACAGGAACACTCTAATACAGTAAGGAACCTATAGAAAATAGCAGTTGTTATAAACGGGTATGCAACAATTAATAGAAAATTATTGAGGTTAATTTAAGAATCATGACGCTTTCGACATAAGCTGCAAAAATCGAGTAAAAACTACAAACAAGATACAATTATTATTGACGAAAAATAGGGTTAATGATTCAGTTTGATTCTACAGTAATTTATTCGCAGAGAAACTATGTAGTGAGAGGTCACAGTGCTTCACCAGGAAAATTCAGCATTGAGCGGGTGGGGCAGCGCGGGCCGCTCCGTCACCAGGAATAATCACTTGGCACAAGTAGCAGGTCTCAGCGCGGCAGGAAGCGAACCGCCGTCAGCAGTTAAAGGGTTAAAGAGACGACGTTTTGCTGATTCGTCAGAAGTGATTAAAAATGCGACGAAGCCATTGAAAGAACTTTAGAAAAATGGCTTTTAGGAATGTTTCAAACAATTGTATGAAATGTGGAATAAGTGTGTAGTAGCAGGAGAGTATTTTGCTGGAAAATAAGGTATTTGTCTAATCCTCCTTTTTAGTTTTAAGTCAACAGAGGATGTATCTATTAGTGTGTGTTAATTAACTATTTTCCGTTATTTCCTTCTAAGGTATAATAATCTAATGATGAAACGTTTGTTGAACGTTGCACGCATCTTTCTTTCACCATACCTTGAAACCTATTACACTCGGTGCGAAAAGTCGGCGCCAACTCCGGTTTGTGTGAAGATCCCCTTGTAACAAATCATACGTCAGAGCCATGCAAGAGTATCTGTGGCCGGCGTAGTAAGCCAGTGTGGGGCTATCTTTGGTGTGTGCATCGTTGACCGCCGTCAAGTTTAGTTGTCGACGCGGGAACATTTCGGTCGTAATTATAGAAATTGTGAAAAGACGAGAAGAGTTGGCGGAGTGTAACGTGGAAACTAGTAATGTGTGATATTAACGGTTTTGCATGGAGTGCAGCGATCTCAAGTGACTGTGGACGTGTTATGAGTACTGTGGAGAGTGTGGGGGTTTGTGCAATTTAATTCCTCTTGTCCCACGAGTCTGCAATTCTCGGAAAAGAAGTCTGATTCCTTGTTTAAATATTGATTTGGTGGTGGTATTTTTCGTCGGTGTGAAAGCGTAAGTTTATGAACTCAATAAAGTTTGGTATATCTGTCCATTCTAAAGTATGTGAGCTTATCATTTAGTAACCCGACGAACGGTAATACCTAAACCTGGCGGCCGCGGCATAAAGAACCTTTTATTTGATCAATGAATAGGTATGTGTGTGTGTCGAGTAAGGGACTTTTCTAATAATCAACATCCATAATTAGCCAGAAAGCTTACACCTTCTCTGTCTCACCGGTACCGCAATCTGCTGCGGCTCTGCCGGTGTGTGTGAAAACCCGCTAAAGGCCCATTTAGACGACCCGACTTGGTCTCCCTAAATCGTGGCCACGCCCCTTCGGCCCTGAAAACGGATCATCTAAAGCAGTGGTCCGCAACCTTTACCTACTCGCGGCACACCTTACCAAAAAAATACCTCACCATACGAAATTTTTTTCCGGATTTATGAAGTCCCATAACACATAAAAAAATGATATGTAAAACAGCGGTTCCTTAAAATTAATATTCAGGCAGTTTTATATTGCTATTAAAGTAAATAATTGTACACATAGACGGATTTGAGTCTTTCTATCTTGGATGTTTTAATCTCAATCTACGTCGAGAAGCCCAATTCACATTAATATGTACTATTTGGAAATGGCAATAACACATTAACTGCCATACCTTATTGATAGCCAAAATGTATCTAAAGGAATTTCCAGAAGTTTTGATTTCAAAGTTCTGTCAGCTTTTAAATCTGCAAGATACTCTTGAATATTAATTGGAAGATGTTCCGAATATGCAACGAATGGATCACGAACCCATTCAAAATCTTCAACACTTTCTCCAAAGTACTTTTAGAATCTCTGCTGTATGACTTCTAAATGTTCTTTAATTAAGTCAGTCGCCATTTTATTACTGTCATCAAGTGACCATACAGTCGGGAAAATATCACACAACCCATTTCTATCCTCTGTAACCACAAATACAGCTTATTCACAAATCCTTTAATCTTATCCATACTAATAAGAATATTATCATTCCTACCTTGCATTTTGATGTTCGGTTCAGTCAAGTGTACGAAAATGTCGGAAAGATATGCCAGTTTACATACCCAATCGCCATCTGCGAATAAATCTTTCAACAATCAAATATTCCTGGATCTCATCTCTAAGTTCATATATTCTCTGTAACACCTTTCATCGTGACAGCCAGCGAACTTTTGTATGCGTTTGTGAATTCTGAACCCATTTCCTGACATAAAACGGAAAAAAGTCGCGAATTTAGGGGCAGCGATTTTATGAAGTTCGCAGCTTTTACTACTTCGTCGAGCACATCTTTCAGAGAAGGTGGCAGAGACTTAGCAACAATGGCTTCGTGGTGAATGAGACAATGATCGCATCGTAGGTTGGGATTTACCTTCACGTACTTTAGGCAGCGTGCACAAACTACGTGGCTCGGTCCAGGGGGGGGGGGGAGGAAGGTAGCTGGAAGGCTACGCGAGGGGAGGGAGGGCTTCGGAGCCAGGCCACGTAGCTTTCTTTTCATAACATTTTTCACATTTAAAATGAGGAACAGAACTCACAACAACATGTAAATATTTATTTCCCTTAGTTAATTATCTCCGTATGGAATTTACAGTCGTCTAACAAGAGAAAACAGTACAAAATGTCTTCTGGAATCAGAAGGGAAAAAAGCTACGTGCTACGTTGGGGGGAGGGGTTAGAGGCAAAAGCCACGTAGGGCTACGTGCGGGGGGAGGGGGGGGGTTTTCACAGGAGGCCAAAATGGAGCTACGTGGTTTATACATGGTCCCTTAGCTGCAAATCCTTTCATTGGACCTGTCATAGCAGCCGCTCCGTCTGTACAAAGAATAACACAATCCTTCCATGTAAATTCTTTAAGAAGCAAATATTCATCAGTCAAACGAAATATTTCTTCACCGGTAGTTTCTTCACAAAAGAAAAAATTACTTATAATTACATCTCCTTCGATGTAGCGAATGTAAGCCAGAAGATCTGTGTGGTGGCTAATATCTGCGGACTCTTCGATCTGAAGTGAGAACTTCTGACTGTTGATTTTATCCTTCATAATGTCTTCAGTATCACGAGACATATCAATAACTCGGCGTCTAAATGAGACAGCAGAAAGAGGAATTTTTGAAATTTTAAACCCAGAACTATCCTTACCGTCTCTTTACAAACAGGCTTTAACAGCGTTTCACTTATTGTATGTGGTTTCTTGGCCTTTACGATGAGTTCAGCTTCCTTATAACTAACTTCCTGTACTTTTTCCGAAACACCTACTGTAGCTGTCATGAACGTTCTTTGTTTTACTTATTTTCTAACAACTGACAAAATAATTGAAATCGCTGCATGACAAAGAAGAATGTTTTGTTGACAAATGTCGTTTCAGTTAACTGTTAACCATAGTAGCGTTACTGGGTTTTTCACCACAGACTATATATTCGGGAATTGGGCACGTTTTTTCACCACACCAAAAACCATAGGATAAGTAAGTGTCATAATATTTCCGCTGCATCAACTTTTGTTTCTTTCAACGTTTTCACCAGTTGCACTCATAGATGGAACACTCCATTCAAGGAATTCGTCCCTCTTGAAGAAATAAAATAGTCTTCTAATTGTAATAGAAAATATCGAGACTAAATATTAAGAGTTTTCAGACCACCTCAGAGAACAGCTATGATGTAACTAAAGTAATTATAAGAAGCAGGATTTATACACTTCAAAGAAGTAACTAATATAGTGCCGATTGCTTTTACAGTTAATGTCTAACAAGGCGTCGGTGCAACGCCTCAGGAAGAAAGTAGTATTGTTGGAGAAGCGACAACGTAATAAAATAAGGCTTGGAAAGTTCTGCTAATCCCAGCAGTTTAGACTGAGGGAAAAGTATATGCACAGAACATGCGGTAAATATAACAGAACCTAAAAGCGCAACAGTAAAGGCGAGGAATAAAGATATTTAAAAATGAATAAAAAATAACTAACAGCAACTGTGAGTAAATAAATAACATTTAATTTCTTAGAATATGACAATACATAACAATTCGCGGCACATGGAACTAAAATGTAATTAATAAAAAACTTGACTAATTTCTTATAATGGGTAAAATTTCGCTGCACACCTTTCACCTTGTCGCGGCACACCGGTTACGGACCACTGGTCTAAAGCGAGCTCCTGGTCACGTTTTTGCCGCGAGACCAGGCAGGGAGGTCGGGTGGAAATTCCATCCGATTTAAGGCGAAAGGGCGGGGGTAAGTCGGGCCCCCACCACTCTGCCCTGAATACTGGCCGTGTAAAGCATCGCCTGGTGGTGCCCGCACTGTATGGTTACCCGTTTTCTATTAGTTTGAGATGGATTCATCCGATAATGAAGAAAAATAAATATTGATAGAGCTGCTGAAGGTGTAAAAGACCCACAAGTTTTATGGGACACCTCACATAGAGTTGCCAACTTATTTACAAAAAAATAAACTATATTTTGTCTTTTGAAGAGGAAAATAAAAAGTATATAAAGGAAATTTTAAATTTTTTAGTTATTTATTGCCTTAAATACATATATTTTCGGGCTTACTCGACTAGCTATTAATTATTGCTTTCATTTCAATGTTACAGCTGGAGCCACATTCTACATCTAGTATAACAAAATAAGATAAATTCTTTTTTAAATTTATGGACGCTCTGTTTCTCCTTTCCCACCATCTTGCATTTATTTCGTTTCATCATAAGCACTAACATGTCGTTTGGAAATTAATTTAATTGTATAGTTTACCAGTTCCGTTCAGAAATAACGGCGAGCGGACACGAGTCGACTGGAGTACAACGATATGAATGGTCCGTCATTATTTCGATAATTACACACGTCAAAGGATGCGAGCGAGCAAAAAATCGCTGGCCGATAGGTACTTTTTCTTGCAAGAGATTGTGAAACTAACAGCAGATGAGACGTTCACTGTTACATGTGTTGTATACTTTATTCGTGGGAAAAAGTACAACATCCAAAAATAAAATATGATAATAATACAGTATGGTTGGCTACCCTAACCTCACGTGCTCTCTGTCATAAAGAATTAACTTGGTGATAACAAAGATGCGAGAAAAGAGGCATTCTAGGTGTCATCCACTAGAAATTCCGGACATCTTCACCATCCAACACATCTAAACGTCTAAAGTGACTGGACATATGCCTTTGTAAATATAATTGCTTGGCACACGTCTTTTTTCTTTTTGGCTTTTCTCACAATGTCAAAAGGACAGGGTTATACCAAGAATTTGTGATTTTGATAAATATGGAGCGATACATATTTTATTTAAATATTAGAACTTTAATAAAATTTGTAACTAACTAATTTTATTACTAGTATTATTATTGAATGGAACGTGCAAAGCAAGACGGATATACGCGCAGGGCCGTAGCTAAGGGGGGGGGGGCATTGTGGGGCAATGCCCTACCTTAAAAGATACCATCAACTAAGCTAATACGCTATTTACCTAAACTGTTTGTTCATAGTATGAAATGATGGGAAAAAATTAATTTACTACTAACATAGTAACATGTAAACAATTCCGAATTAATTACAGTTCGTCACTATCATATATACCAATTTTATATTCTGCTCACAGATTCAATTTGAAGTATATATTGTCTATGATGTTCGTTAGTGTACTGTAGGTACAATGTTTCAGGCAGTTATTGACAATTTTTTATGTATTATTTTTGCTGTGAACTAAAGAACAATTGATTTTGCGATGAGTATAAGGGCTTTCTTTAACAAAAAACGAAGAGTTGAAGAGGAAATTGACCAAGAAGGACCTCTTTCCTCAAAACAGTTGGAAGCTCAAAATGAAATTACCACTCCTAGTCCTATGGAAACAGGTTTGGAGAAACATGTTGGTAATGTTAGCTGTAGTATTCCCTCTGATATTGCACAAATCGGAGAACGGATAAAGCAAGTTAATTTAGATGTACATCTAAAATAAAATAACAGGACCTTTGTAGTGGTTGTAGGATTCAGTCGAGAAAGATGCTGCTTTTTGCTACTCTTGCCAGAAATTATTATGGAAGCAAACAGACTTTATACACTTACGCAGGACTCAGAAACTTAAAAATTTCACTGATAAAAATCCATATCTCATACACAAGCCATGGCGATGTGGAAGGAAAAATTCATATAATATCTACAACTAGCAGTGATGAAACGTTAATACGTTGAAACTGATTTAAAAAAAAAGATCTTATATGAAGTCTATTATTGAAGTAATAGACTTTCTAGTTGTTAATGAATTGGCTTTGAGTGGACATTATATTTTGGAGGAAGAAAAGAACAAGTATTATTTCATAATTTGTTTGAATACACATGCATGTAACATACGAATTTGAAGGAGGCTATCAGTCATATAAAACAAACTGCAACATATCATTCACCCGAAATTCAAAATCAAATAATTCAAGCAATGGTTCAAGCAGCGTGAAGTTCGATTGTTAAAGATATTGAGGAATCTGATGTGAACTGGTTTACTCTAATGGAAGATGGGACGAGAGACCAAAATAACCGAGAATATATTGTAACTAGCTTCAAGCCCGTCAAAAATGACGGTTTGAACGCCATATTCTGGCAGTTCCTTTTTTTGCAGTTGGTTAATTATACGGAATTGTTATTACATAATGCTAATTTCTTTGATTTTGTAATGTTGTAAATATTTGATTTGTTGTTCACATAGCAATACTCCAGTAACTTCTACTGAATTAATGACGACGGAAGTATAGAACCAATAAAATTAAAAACAAATTAGGATTCCCGAAAACTTTTGCTGTCCATGTAATATCAGTTTTATTCCTGGTCCAGGCACAATTCAGCACGATAAATATGGAACTACTTCCACCCGCATTAATTAATACGTTCAGTAACATGGCGCTTATGAAAGCAGTTTAAATGGTTTGTAAAACTGATTTCAGAGCGAATTATGCTGCAACAAAATGTTTCAGTTACGATTCTGGTCTACTTAGCCACAACCTCCACAACGTTGCATTCGAAAATCATAGCTTTTATTACCCACATATGAATAAGCACCTATGGTGGTAGTCTGGATTTATTCTGGAAAAACTTTTATGGAAAAGCAAATATCAACCATTTTTAATGATATTTTCGTGATAAGAGTTCCATACTGTGGTTAGATTATCGGGGTATTTTACAATGATTTATTTAAATAAATTCATTTTACTTTAATTTTACTATAATATCAAAAACGGATAATGGTCATTTATCTGGGTGGATACATTTCGCGATTCGTACATTTCTCTGAGTTTTGAATTAACTTCATTGTTTCTCATCATCTAACTGATACAGGTAATATAATGTAAACATTGAATAAATACCCTTCCCCTTACATTTACATAAATAAAAAGCAATATGTAAATTTAAACGAACGTACTAATTGTAACTTTGTGACATATAATTGCCTCGCATTAATTTTTTTCCCCTGCTCTCCGTATTTCTAATATCTCCGCTCACTGCTATTTTGCGGCAATAATATCGTTGTTGAATTGCGAGTGTCACATGGCATATACAGTTGATGAATTAAATCTAATAAAAAGTTTATCATAAATCGCATTTAATAGCTAACACATGTATCAAATACTAAGAGTATCATCTATAATGGTAGTAGGAATTTATTCAGGAAAAGAATTAGTTTTAATTATATCTTTCGTTATATGAATACGTTACTCTGGTTAGATTATCAGAGTATTTGGTTAATATTTTAAAATACATAAATGCATTTCACTTGATATGACGGGGACTATAATTTCGAAAACGGATAACTGTTATTTATTTGACTAATACATTTCGCATTACGTACGTTTCTCCTAGTTTTTAATAAACTTCGTTGTTTCTCACCGTCGGCCTAAAAAATTCTTAGGTTATGGTTTAACCTAGTCCTTATCACTGATACAGATAAAATAGCGTAAATATTGAATTCCCTTCTCCTTACATGAATTTCTGCGTCTAACTGATATAGGTAAAATAGCTTAAATATTGAATCTTCTTCTCCTTATATGAGTTTCTGCATCTAGCTGTAGTAAATAAACAAAATACAACATGAAGGAAGGAATGTAATATGGTGGCTGTTGATTGGCGAGTGACGGCTGTCACGTGACCGTTCTGTAGCCAATACGTGTAGCAGCTATAGACGACGCACGCAGACGCCACGTTAGCGTTTTATATAATAGGATAGCAATTTGTCAATGACTCGTTGCTAGCAGTTACAAATATTGAAAACCTTGATACAGCCACTTTCACCGAATTAACGTTTAATACGCTTACGGAAAATAACTTTGACCTCTCTGGTATGCTATGACGGCGCAAGTGTAATGTTTTGGAAAGGTTCAGAAGATGCAATCAGAACAGAAAATAAATTTGGCCAAAAAATTCCTAACGTCCACTGCTACAACCATCTCTTGCATTTTATAGACACCAGGACAATCTCGGAAAAGACTTTCATTCGTCATTTTTTTTTTTTAATCAATGCACCATGTTACATGAATTCTTTCACCATGGCAAAACAGCTGCCTCGTATGGTGGAAAAAAGATTGGCTGGCTCCTCGAACAGCATTGGTCAGGACACTTGGCAGTTACAAAAGTTGTAAACAATAATTATTCATCAATTTTGACGACATAAGATAAAATTAAAAAAGACAGATTGAATGGTGATGATATCGCTAAGAGTGTTGGCATTAAAAGTCATACTCAACTTGGAATTCCGAATAGCCATGGTTGTGGGTAAAAAAAATCTTATACAAGCTTCAGCCTGCAGACGCAGCTTTACGAGCCCAAAGCGCAGGATTGAAAGACGCCATAACAATAGTAAAGTGCGTCCAAAATGAAAAAACTGACTAAGATCAGATGAAATATATCAAATTTTGGAAGGAGATAATTCTATCACAAGTCGCAATTCTGAAAATAGAACCCAGATCCAGAACAGGCTCAAGAGGAAAATCAAATCGGATGGATCATTACTTGATGATGGCCCTTCCCACAAAATATAGAAGACCAGGATGCTCAGCCATTTAAATTTGATTATTTTGAAACATTGGACATACTAATTGCTGAGTTATCAAGAAGGGAACAGGTTGCGTGAGCACATCCGTAATTATAGATCCAACAACATCGACAAATCCGCCATTACATGGCATGCAGCCGAAACTAATCATGCCATAAACTTCGAAAACACCATCCTTATAGTGCGCGAAGATAAATGGTGACCAAGGAGGTTCAGGGAGGCGCTGGAAATTGCCAAACGCCCAAAAAACATAAACGAAGACAACAGTTTTAAATTACCTGACGCCTGACTCTCGCTAGTGTAGACAGAGTAGGTCACGTGTCACCTCCCTCCAGACCGCGCCGTGTCCTATCAGGCCAACGAAACACATGACGGTTCCATATTCTCATTGGCGGGGTAGCCTGAACGCTCTAGACGGGTCACGGATCGACTATATAACAACACTACACACTGACTGAAGAGGAGGAACACATAACAGTTCAACCTGGATTCCTTCGCTTTCTTCATGAATCCGCCTACCGGATTACTCTTACTACTGGACTACACTTCTTGGTTTATCTCTTTGATACTTCGCCTGCTAATTTATGGATATCACCTGATTGCCCCTGGACTTCGACTATCAGCTTCTGGAACTCACCTACCTGCCTTCGGACTATGGCTGCCTGCCTGCCTGCTTTCGGAATACGCCTGTCTGCCAGCCTTCGGACTACGCCTGCCTGCTTTCCTCTGCCTGCTTCGGACTACGTCAGCCATCCGACTGCGCCTGCCCTACCTGCCACCCGTCTACACCAGCTTGCTGACTAACAACGCCTACTCTCGTCGCTGCTCACAAATGGTCTTCCATCGATCTGCCTGCCTAATGGGCTACACTCAACGTCAAAACAGTAACGGTAACGCTGCAATCATTTCCGGCACAAACCCTACCATCCTTCCACCCACTGTCACTACCAGCAGCCACCTTTCCACCATAGACATAACTTCAACTACAATTGCAAGCACCATGACTCCTACCACATCATCAATCATCAGCCCCACGACAGCTGAAGGCATAAACCCTCATATTCAACAGATAGTGTAAAAACCTTCACAGGGTACTAGCTATCTGCAAACAAACAGGAACAATGCCAAACCTTATGACCAGTCAAAATGCGGAACCCGCGGTCTGCACAAACCTCCTCAACAAAAAGTATATTTACCACATGTGAAGTCCTAGAAACCACACCAACACCTCCTACCACTTCTCAGACAATTCACGTACGAGGGTGAGTCAAATGAAAACCTTAAATATTTTTTAAAATATTATTTATTGTGCAGAAGTGGTACAAAAGCATATCACTTTTCAACATAATATCCCCCACACTCAATGAAAGTCTTCCAGCGCTTACAAAGTGCATAAATTCCTTTAGAAAAAAATCTTTTGGTAGTCCGCGCAACCACTCATGCACCGCGTGGCGTACCTCTTCATCAGTACGGAACTTCTTTCCTCCCATTGCTTCTTTGAGTGGTCCAAACATATGGAAATCACTTGGAGCAAGGTCTGGTGAGTATGGTGGATGAGGAAGACTCTCAAAATGCAGGTCTGTGATTGTTGCAACTGTTGTACGGGCGGTGTGGGGCCTTGCATTGTCATGTTGCAAAAGGACACCTGATGACAGCAGTCCACGTCGCTTTGATTTGATTGCAGGCCGAAGATGATTTTTTAGGAGATCTGTGTATGATGCACTGGTGACAGTGGTCCCTCTAGGCCTGTAATGCTCCAAAATGACGCCTTTTTCGTCCCAAAAGAGAGTCAGCATAATCTTCCCTGCTGATGGTTCTGTTCGAAACTTCTTTGGTTTTGCTGATGAGGAATGGCGCCATTCATTGCTCGCTCTCTTCGTTTCCGTTTGGTGGAAGTGAACCCAGGTTTCGTCCCCAGTAAGGAAGCCATCAGCTTCTCGTTCAAAGCGCCGAAGAAGTTCTTCACAAGCATCAACACGTCGTTCTCTCATTTCAGGAGTCAGCTGCCGTGGCACCCATCTTGCAGACACTTTGTGAAACTGGAGCACATCATGCACAATGTGGTGTGCTGACTCATGACTAATCTTTAAACATGCTGCAATGTCATTCAGTGTCACTCGGCGGTTTTCCATCACTATGGCTTCAACTGCTGCAATGTTCTGTGGAGTCACAACTCGTTGTGTCTGACCTGGACGAGGAGCATTTTCCACTGAAGTCACACCATTTGCGAACTTCCTACTCCATTCGTAGACTTGCTGCTGTGACAAACATGCATCACCGTACTAAACCTTCATTCTTCGATGAATTTCAATAGGTTCCACACCTTCACCACTCAAAAACTGAATAACAGAATGCTGTTCTTCCCTGGTGCAAGTCTCAAGTGGGGCAGCCATCTTTATACTGATACTGCGACGGTATTTGTGCATCTGCACTATGCTGCCACCTACAGGCCATTCTGCACGCTGTTTGTAGCATGCTTACCAAATTACAGGAAAACGGCGCGAAGCTAATTAAATACAAAATTGGCCTAACTTTTTTTGGCAACAATGCTACCTTCACCCCCACCCCCCCTAAACAACCAACCCCACCTAAGAGACCCCTAACACTCACAGCCGTCATCCGCGCGGAGATCCATCTATCACCGAAGAAGAAGTAGTCACGGAGCTAAACTTAAACGAAGACCTACATGTACCTCAGAATCAGAAATAACTTTGGGCCCACTTAGATGGTCAGAGTCCTAACATAAGATCCATCAAAAATAGACCACGCAATGGGGCCGCGATCCTCCACCAAAAACACAAAGTGGAATCTTCAAATATTCCCTCTCCCCAACCTACTAAATGTGCCCGCTGCTTACAATACAACGACCACCTCACGTAGAAGTGCAAATACCCTTCTATTTGTCCCCACTACAAAGAGAATCACTTCCTAAATACCTGCCCTAACCTGCAGAAAACACCAACCTGCAACACATGCAGTGAACACCACCCTACCTACTCCACCAAATGCAAATTCAAACCAGCCTCCATGAAACCTGAACTCACTCTACCCCTCCGACCCATTGACACTCCCATACCACCCACCAATTTCATATGCCGATCACAAACCATAGAAGATATCCTACGATTCATTATCATTACTTTGAAATATCTAAACCCCTTCTCGCGAGATAACACACTCGCACAAATATCTATCACAGTCCGAGCAGTTTTTGGAATTCACAAAAATGCCACCTGTTCATACCACAACGCCCACTTCCAATTACTCGCGCTAGAAACCCTCGTATAAGCCCCACAACCTCACTCCGAAAAACCCAAATATGCCTCTTTTTCATTACATTTTATTTAACAAAACATCCATTCACTCCTCACCATACACGATACTCAATGCCTCAAAACGAAATCTTCCTCCAACCACATCATCAAATTCGTATATCCCCTTATCAACTCACCATATCCGACAATTCCTCACAAGTAGCGCGCGGAGCGTGGTCATTGGCTATAAAAATCATATCCAACTGTAACATAACAAGCGTCTGCGCCAGGTGTCTGCAGCAGACGACGCTTGTTAACGATGTATTATCTTTGAGTAATAGTAAGTCAGTCTGTCTCTGACCGCCGGACGAGATTGTTAGCGCGGAGGCACATTTCGGTCTAACAGTTTGGAAATTGTTGCAGACTCAAGTAAAGTAGTAAAGTGATTTATATAAGCGTGTGATGACTAGAATTTGTGATTCGGAAGAGAACATTTTTCTTAAAGTGGCTACATGTGGTGAAAGGAACTTTAATCAATGTGGTAGATCCATTTTGTTGTAGAAACTCTTTATCCTACGAACTTGTAATTTTCGGTGAAGTTCGATTACTTATCTAAAATCTCATATTTGGTGGTGGTATATTTCCGTTGGGTGAGATAGCTGCATCTTAACTATTACTTTGTGTGAAGTTGCATATAAACTGTTGAACTGTTCTTTTTATTTAGTGTACCCAACGCTCGAAATTTACCTAAACCTGGCGACCGCGGCATAAGAACCTTTTTTTTCTGTTTAATGAACTTATTTGTGTTTCTAAGAAAGTGGCTGTGGGCTCCAAATCAGTATTCAAAATTTAGCCCAACATAAAGCATTTGTACCCTTGCACCACCCCTCAATCATCATCCATATGAACATGTCATAGTCACAGCATTCCTAAAATCCCTCACTGTTACCCTCCTCACCATATATATCCGACCCCGCGTTACACTCCCAATCAATTTCATAGCTACGTAGATAATCACCACAACTCATATATCATCATGGCAGACATCGATACCCATAGTCGCACCGAACAAGAACTCCATCAAACCCTAGCAACCATGAGAGATGACATCATTAACATCCCGTCACCCATGCGCCCTGAATCAAACACATTCCCTGATACAGTTATAGACTCCCCAAATATCCTAACCCGCACCACCCATCATCTTCTCGATCCCATTGGCAGCGACCACCTCCCGATCATGCTCTCCATCGAATAAGACCCCACGCCCACCCAATCTTACACCCCACCGATGCAATACCAACTTGAATAACTAGAGAAAATTCATCGATGACCAAATAGACGCAGACAAACCAAATAACACCGACGCTGACAGCCTACATAAAGCCACCAAATACCTTCAACACACCATCATAGACGCTACTGGCGCTCGCATCCCCCTGACTCCTATCACCCCTCACAAACCATCACTACCAAGATGAACACACAAACTCCTTCATCTCTCATGTGACCTCTTCCGCACTTATCAACGCACCCACGATCCATCCTCCACCGTCAGCTCTAACGAACAGTCTGTAACTATATAACCATCCACAAACGAGGCACTTGGAGCGACACCTGCAACCAGCTAAATAAAAAGTATATACAGAACTCACAATACTGGTCCACCTTCCGACGCATAACTGGTCTCAAACCCGCCACCACCAAGTCCCTCCTCCACAATAACCTTCCAGTACCCGATAACACCCTAAAACCAAATCTCTTTGAAGACCAACTCCAAACCATCCATACCACACCATATGACCCCCGATTTGACTACGCTGACTCCGCCATAATCGAACAGCGTACCGACCCCTCATTACTACCGCTCAAACCCGATTTCAACTACATCCAAACCGTCAGCCGAACTGGACTTAACACCCCCATCACTACTAACGATATCCTATCTGTCCTTCGCATCAAGAAAAATACAGCTCCTTGCCCTGACTCCATCACATACAGACACATCAAAGAAGCACCCAGCTCCTTCCATCAAGTCTTAGCCCACCTGTATACAAATATCATATACTTCGGCATCTACCCTCCTAAATGGAAAACCTAAAAAAATACCGACGTTTCCCAAACCAAATAACCCAAAATCATATCCCAACTCATATCAGCCCATCAGCCTCACCTCCGTCTTTAGCAAAATATTTGAAACCATATTATCAAAAAGAATCCACCAACACATATCTTAACATTCACTCCTATCCCCAGGCCAGTGAGGCTTCCGCCCAAAACTATTCACCCAAGATCAACTTCTCGAACTAGTATACCTCCTGACCACCCACATCAACACCCACCGGTCCGCAATTCTCTTCCTGTGAGACATGGAAAAAGCTTTCGACCGAGTATGGCACGTTGGACTCATTTTTAAACTGCAAACCTTCGCCTTACCCATCACCTACATTCGTACAATAGCCTCCTTCCTCACACACCGTACCTCGTTTGTAGCCATAAATAACTTCTTCTCCCGCATCTTCTCCCCTACCCCCAAGGATATGTAATCACGCCACTCCTATACATCTTATACATTTCTGACATACCTAAACCTGCAGTACCTACATACATCCTCCAATACGCCGATGACACCGCCTACATAGCCATGTATAAATCACTACAACAATCGCAAAAATCCTTACAGACAGAACTGGATAAATTTGTACAATGGTTCAACCGCTGGAGATGAATCATAAATCCTAACAAAATCCAAGCCATCATTTTCGGAATGACAAGCAGAAGACACCACCTCGCCGACTTCAAAATTACCATCTACGATCATCCCATCCAGCAACAGCCCACTGTTAAATACCTAGGCGTCACCCTCGAACAACTTGTAACCTAGACACCCCACCTTAAAACGATCACTTCCAAAGCAAATATCCGACTCAACCTTCTTAAACTACTCCTGGGGACTCCGCCGCAACGTTATCATCAACACCTACAAAGCCTTCCTCTGCCCCATCCTCACCTATGGTCACCTCTATTGGTTATCCGCTCCCGATCGCTTCTACAATAGTCCTTAAATTATAGAACGACACGAATCCGACTGCCATCACCCGCCCACCTATTTTACACCTGAATAAAATTTCCCCACACCCTGATCCACTTAGAATCCCTCCGCATAAAATACGCAATAAATAGTCTCCATAATAACAATCCTATAACTCTAAACCTAATCACCGAACCCTATCACCTCCCCACTTTCTACAAACAAATACCACCCACACTCCACCTCCTTAACATCCTTATCCTAACCCAACACATAGACCGACCACCACCAATACCCGACCAAGAGAAACGATCCAAGTTTATACCCCACCTTTTAACCGATTATCTGAAAACCATCATCTGTAAATCTGCTTGAAATGTTGTAAAAAAAAACTAAAAATAACAGCCTTCTGATTATGTAAAAAAGTGAAAAAATTCTATTGTTATATGAAATTTTAACATTTATATTTATGTTTTCATCAATTGTAAAATATGTAGCAATTTGTGTGCTGCTACCCCGACTTCTTCCACCAGGGGAAGGAATGAAACGATAATAAATATATATTATATATATGATTAAAGACGCAGTTCTGCCCTCTAAGAAGACCACAGGATGGTCAAAACATCGGCTACACGAAACATGACGCAGCATCATTCGGACAGCCAAGAATCAATTGAGTACTGGTATACGATTACACTGAATAAATGATTTTCTTTCTCTTATCTATCTATCACCCCTCCCGATTGTTAAGTAATACCTCACTCACTCACAATCACAAATACGACAAAAATCAATTCACCAGATTAGATCAAGTAAAATTTTAACTTCCGCCCTACCTGTAACCATCGCTGCCCTACCTTAAATTTAACTCTAGCTACAGCCCAGTATACGCGTGGTGGTAAGCCGCTAGTACGGTAGTACCAGATCGAGCCGGCCGACGGGTCGTCTAAATGCAACACTCTGTCGACGGGAGGGAAGCGAAATCAGCAACGGGACAGGGTGATCGGGTCGCCTAAATGGGCCTAAATACTGGTCCGCACAGTCACGCAACGGCACTTTTCTTATTATTGGCGCTCACTCGATTGAAGTCGGTTCAAACGACACCGCGTGTCGTCCGCCAATCGGCCGACATCCCTCCGTCATTAGTTTGGTTTACCTTTTGACGGTGTGGTCCGGTGTCGAGCTGATGGATGTGGAGAAGAATTTGGAGGCAAAGCGGAAATTTTCGCTCCTGTATGGCCAAATGTTATTTTCGTATATCAATTACCTCAAAAAAAGTTTTTCCTTCGACTTCATTTCTATGATCATCAGCTGATAAAAATGTAGATTGTGTCATTCTAAAACATTAGTAAAGTACATTTATTTTATTATATTTGAAAGCATATTTTTAATTTAATATAGAAGATTTTCACGATGTTTTAACCACCCTGGTATACAGAGCATGAAGGATTTATGACTGAATATAACCGTGCAGGTGTATTGGACTATTTCTGGGGGACTTTCTTAAATACTGGTTATAATCAAAGGCATTTCAGTCACGCGTTTAAAAAGAAGGTATATCGACAGAAGGATCGTATTGATATCAAAAGCTTTGTCTTTCTGCCATCTGTGGGTGCCATAAGTCCTAAAATAAGTAGACTGTTGACTCAACACGGAGCCAAGACAATTTTCAGACCACCCGCAAAAATTAAAAATTTATTAGGTAGCATTAAAGATGTCCTGGGTTTACGAACCCCCGATGTGTATTACAGACCTTGTGAATGTGGCCGTGGTTATATCAGACAAACGCTGCGGTGGGTAGAAGAAATGTTCGTCTGAGGCAAGAAGAGAAATCTGCTGTGACCGAACTCAGTGTCCAACATACATTTAATTTCGAAAAACTACAGTTTTAGCCCATGTCAGAGATTTTTGGGACAGCATTATAACAGAAGCTGTAGAAATCAGAACAACTGATTCTTAAGTTAACAGGAACACTGGGTATCAACTCAGTGAAGCCTGGAACCCGACTATCAAAATGCTGAAACAGCTTCGCCTCGAGCATAAGAGTGGATGACAGCACACAGGGTTGGCTTTTGTCTTCCACCGCAGCATGTAAACGAACAGTTATTCAGTGTCATTTATGGTTGAAAATGATGGCTGAGACAAACGTTCAAGTATGACTTTTTTACACAGCTGGAAGCCAGAGAACATATATTTTTCGATTACTTATAAATTTGGGCTAATGTGTCAGATGGTTACAGCGTGAGACTGGGGTACGTAAGACCCCCTGTTAAAATCCCAATCTCAGTTGAAATTTTTACGTGCCTTAAAATTAAATTTTTCTACGAGATTCAAATTGTAATGAATTGCAATAAAATTGAAAAAAAAAAAATTATTCACTGATGAATTAAGTAATTTTGATATCGTTAATCTTACTTTTATACGAATTTGACAATGAATAAATCTAAATGAGAAATTTTATTTAGGCACTTATTACTGTTAATATTTACTTTACTATAAAATAACCAACTTTATTTTATTGTTAAGGATAAAACAAAAAATTTTAAATATAATTTTTTTCTATTCGGGTTATTGTACGAGGCTCCGGGAAATTGCCACCCCCTAAGGCCTCCTCTGAGTATTTATTTCTCGTGTCCAATCAGACAATATCAGCAATTGTGACAGAACAGTGTGATGCGCTACTGGATGTATTAAATGGTTGTATATAGATACGTACAGAAAGTATACTTTATCATTAGATACCTATTACTAAAGTGACATAAAAACAAGGCGTAGTTTAAAGCTTCTTTACTGGCTTAAGAACAAATTTTTAATCACTACATTTATATTACCATATTAGAAAATAAATATTCTTGTAAAAATACCACCCTGTAATAAGACAAAAAAATCTAAGATATTATTGACTGATTATTTATAAATTTAAGAACTAAAACATAATACTGAATATTATACATTCATATAATAAAATAATCTGCCCACGGCGGCGACAATTGGTGATAATATGGGCGATGGTGCATTCGGGGTGGCAACAATGGCAGGAGGCAAAATTATGTTCGAAGGGGCAGCAATCTCACAGTAACAATAATATTTAATTAAATTGCGATGGAGCGCACGCTCCGGTGGCAATTTCCCTACACACCCATCTTCTCCCTTTCCTGCACCCACCTACATTTACCCTCTGCAAATTTTAACTTTAAATTCTTTCAACGTTTTTGATAAATTATTCATAATTTCTCTTGGTAACTCATTCCACTCTTACCCAAAAAAAGAGACTCTTCCCACACCCTTGTGCCTGAAATCAAGTGCCAGCTTGTGGTCATGTCATCTTTTCCCTTTCATGCATTACTTTTAACTCTTACACCAATATCATTCAATTCCTCACCACCACTCCCATAACCCTCTTCCTTCCAATGTATCCCATTCCAGCTCTTTTATCATATCTGTTACCGATTGCATTCTGCGTTAATTTTCAGAAACAAATCTAGCAGCCCTTTTTTGCACCCTCTCCAACTCCTGTATTTGATACGTAAAATGTGGGTCCCATACTACACTACCATATCTGTATTCAAGCAATGGTCTGACCAAAGTTTTGTAACTCAATTCCTTTACTTCGCTCGTACATCCCCTCATCACTCTTTCCAACAAGTGCAAAATTTTGAAACCCGCATCGGTTCAGAATATTCCTAGATCCACCACTGTACATTTATGGAATAAGGCAAAGAATTATAAATGGTTGGCAGCTCTCTTGGTTATTCACTTTGCGTGAAAAGTGCGGAGCGAAGCTAGCTTCACCCGTCCACATGCCGCTCTGGTTATTTTGAGCAAGACTATTTTACCTACAAACCCACGGATGGCTGTGCACATGCGTTGCGCATGCCTTGGGATGATCCTGTAGGTACGCACAGTATGAGGCGTGCGTCGCACACTGCCTTGCACTATGTGAATGTGCCTTAAGTTGGCTGCTCCTGTCCTGGGTTCGATTCCCAGGGGGTGTAAGATTTATTTAAAAAAAAAGGAGTCATGTTAGATTAATGCCAAGTCTTTCCGTGGATCGGATTCCACATTAAACTGTAGGTTCCAGAGAAAAGGAACTGGCCATACTACCTCTGACACAATGGCATAGCATGCCTCCATCAGAAGGATACAACCAACCTTTCAAGTTGTGGACTATGTTAGATTTATGCTTTCACCCTAAGACTGAGATTGTAGCATCTCAAATTTTCTTTCTGTTAAGAGTGACTACATTATGGTGGTCTGCACTTCGTGAAGTCTGTTGTATTTGGAAATATATCTTGCTGTAGTCTTCTCACATCCTACGTTCTCCAGAACTGAATTATCTGTGACAAGAGTCTGAGGGATCCGCAGTAGAGATGTTAGTTGTAGAGGAAAAGTCAGTCAGAGCCGTGCATTCTGATAAAGTTCATAACACATAAAGAAGCACCATCCCAGTACGATGTAATATCCTTCTGGCACCAGTAAGTACTGTTAATATGATGTGGTACTTTAACAAAGTGAGGCAAGTTATCAATGTCCCAAATGTGCAAAAGATAGGCCACTTATCTGATGTGTATAATTTCTTTTATTTACACATTTTGTCAATAGCCAATGGTAATTTTCAAGTTACCTTTGTTTCTCACCTACAGTTACTTTACACATAATTCATTCGGTGAATGTTGTTGATGAATGAGACAATTTATTAGCATGAAACAATTTCACAATCTATACCCAGTAAACAGTGGATGAGGTGGCTTAATTTGCTGTTATTTCCCTCTTTAATATATCCTAAACTTAACTTCCTTTGATTCAGAGCACACTAACTGCTACCCCACAAGTTTGCAAGCAGACTTTGTCATTTTGCACCCCACAGTTTACCTCCATCATGTGTTCCCAGCAAGCATAGCCTGCATGTAGCACTGACAAAGTCATCATACATTCTGAATGCACATTGAGTATCTGGATTGATGCTTGAAAACCACACCACATTTCTTCAGTACATACTTGTGGTATATATTGTTTCATTTCATAATTAATAGTTCAATACTTATTTGAAGGAAAATGTTTTAAAACAGTGAGAATGAGGAAGGATATGAAAAGTAAACCTAACAAATTCTACAGATTAGAACAAGACAGTAATGAACACAAAAACAAAAAATACAATATTTTGGTGATGAACCTTAATTTTACAAGTTGATGAAATGAGACAGGGAGATCAAACGAGTTGACACTGGTTTCCACCAAGTACATAGGAAGTCAAGGGTACAGAGCAAGAGGGAGGGTGGGAAAATATTGAATCAATAATTGCATGGAAATATTATCACAAATAGTAGGCGTGTATCTCAAATTATTGAACTTGCAGATGAAATGAACAGAATATAAGAATGATACTATTAAAATTTACAATTATAAATGTATGTGAATAAATCAATAAGTTCTGGGTCTATCAGAAGGATTCTGTTGTTGTTGTTCTGGCTTTAGGGCGCGTCAACATCAGGGTTATTAGCGCCCTAACTAATACCAGGCGTGACAACGTGGCAAAATTGCCGTCTGTGTGGCCGACTGTAAAGGGGTTGGCCACAGAGACAGCACAATAAAATACTAACATACTAACTAAAATACCGTCTGCGTGGCCGACTGTAAAGAGATCGGCCACACAGACGGAAACATGAGATATAAAACAAGGCTAGGCAATAAAATACATACATAACTGGTTGGCTGTAAAAGGGCCAACCAGTTTAAAAAAAAACAAGTTAGCTGGCTGGCTGTAAAAGGGCCAGCCATATAAGCGTTGTCAAGAGTAAAAACAGTACTTGGATTGGTGCTTCTAAATGGCCACCAATCAAGTCTAAAACCTAGGCCGATCTGCCCAAAATTTTTGGGACAAGACCGGCCAAGCTGCAAAACTTTAAAACTTTAGCCACGTTGTCACGGTCATCATTTAAAATAAGGGACAGATCGTTGGCTAAGCCAACGTCTGCCCTAAAATCTAAAAACAATACACATTCCGTTAAAGTGTGGCGTACCGTCAAAGGTACGCCACAAGCATCACACTCCGGAGGGTCCTCTCGGCGGAGAAGGAAACTATGAGTCAGAGGACAGTGCCCTATACGGAGGCGAGTAAGGAGAACCTCATCCCTCCTCGCCCGCTGGAAGGAGATGCTCCATGGCTGAACGGTCGGTTTGACCAGCCGGAGCTTGTTATGCTCAACTTCCAGCCACTGCCTCTGCCAAATATCAAAGATAAATCTCTTCACTGCCGAGCCAAGGTCTGACTTTGGGACCGGTGCAAAGTCGATACGGACCTTGTCACAGGCTAACTTGGCAGCTTCATCAGCTGCCTCGTTCCCCCTGATTCCCACATGGCCAGGTACCCAACAGAATAAAACCTCCCTTCGGTGAGACTGAAGGGAAAGGAGGGTGTCCTGGATGTCCTGGACTAAGCAGTCTGTTGGGTACAAATATCCTAAAGCCTGAATACAGCTGAGGGAATCACAGCATATGATGAACCTCATATCGCGGGATAGTTTAATATGCTGGAGCGACTTTAAAACAGCGTAACACTCGGCGGTGTAAACGCTGCATCTACCATCCAGTTTGTATGTGTAAGCCGCTCGAGGGAACACAACAGAGCATCCTACTCCATTAGCCTGCTTAGACCCATCCGTGAATACCGGGGTAAATGTGTGATACTGTTTTAAAATATCGGTAAAAATACTAATAAAAACATTATTAGCGGTACACAATTTGCTATACCGACAAAGGTCTAAGATAATTCTGGGCCTCTTTAAAAGCCAGGGAGGAGATTTACTCCATCCCTTGTGATAAAAGAAGGTAATTCAAACCCAAATTCTTCTAAAACGGCCCTTGTACGGAAGCTGAAAGGTTTAGTCGCTCTGTAGCGATTGATATACAAGCGTTCAAAATCCGGACGCATAACCACATCATGCACGGGACTGCCAGGTGTTATGGCAATGTGCAAGTAGTGTCGCACCATGAGGAAACGCCGGCGGAAGGTAAGCGTCGGCTCGCCAGAGTCAGCGCAAACACTGACAATAGGGCTGGTGCGGTAGGCACCCGTGGCAAGCCGAATTCCTGCATGGTGGACACTATCCAGCATCCGAAGATAAGTTTCCCGTGCTGAGCTGTAAACGATGCAGCCGTATTCCAGTCGCGACCGTACAAAGGCCCTATAAAATTGTAGCAGGCAGGAGCGGTCAGTGCCCCACGACCTGCCACAAAGACATTTTAAAACATTTAAGGCTTTTAAGGCTCTCGCTTTCACATCCTTAAGATGTGGAAGCCAAGTTAGCCTACTGTCTAAAATAAGGCCCAGAAACCGGACAGTATCAGTAAAACTTAAAACAGTGTTCCTCAAGGTTAGGTGGGGCTCAGCTAAAAGACTTCTGCTATGAGTAAAAAGTACACACCGGGTTTTCTCCGCAGAAAATCGAAAACCGGTGTGCACTGACCATTCATCCAGCCTGTTCAGCGTGAGTTGCAACTGCCGCTCAGCGCTTCTCAGGCTGGACGATGCAAAAAAAATTAAAAAATCATCTACATACAAGGAGTACCGGATGGGTCTCCTTATTACGTTTGAAATACTGTTTATCGCAATGGCGAAAAGGGTCACGCTTAAAACTGATCCCTGAGGAACACCGTTTTCCTGGATAAAAAGATCTGACACTTCACTACCGACTCGATACCGGAAGCAACGACCTGATAAAAATGATTTTAAAAAATGGGGCAGGTTGCCTCTAAAACCCCATTCGTGTAACTGTTTAAAAATAACATGCCGCCAGGTAGTATCATAGGCCTTTTGGATATCAAAAAAGACACCCACAAGGTGTTGGCTGCGAATAGACGCATCCTGTATTGCCGCCTCCAGCAGGATCAGGTTGTCCAAGGTGGAACGGAACTTCCTGAATCCACACTGAAAGCGACTTAGGAGATTTTGGGATTCTAGACACCAGACGAGGCGGCGGTTAACCATCCTCTCCAGTGTCTTCCCCACGCAGCTTGTCAGGGCGATACTACGATAACTACCTGGCAACAACTTGTCCTTCCTAGGTTTTAAAATAGGTATTAAAGTTGCTTCTTTCCACGAGTCAGGGAAGTGTCCTTCGGTCCATATATGGTTAAAAATATCCAGAAGGTAAAGCTTAGCATCATTTGAAAGATGCCTCAGCATCTGGTACTGGATCAGATCAGGCCCAGGGGCAGTGTCTTTTGCACTGTTTAGCGCAAACTCCAATTCCCAAAGTGAGAAAGGGCTATTGTAAGTCTCCGAGACCGACGAACCAAAGCATAAAACGTGCCTGTCGGCAGCAATTCTTCGCTGCTGGACAGTAGGGCCCAAACTGGCAGACGAAGTTATGGCAGTTCTCCGCCATCAACTGCGCTATGCTTCGTTCATCGGTGATTACATGCCCATGATCCAGTAACCCATATACTGGTACTCGAAAGCACCTTCCGGATATACGACGGATAGACTCCCATACTTTCGATGATGTTGTGGAACGGTTAATTGTGCTCACAAAATCCTGCCATGACCTTTTCTTGCTCTCCTTAATTAGGTGGCGTGCCTTAGCTCTTGCAATACGGAATGCTGCGAGGTTGTCGGCCGTTGGATACAACTTAAAATGACGTAACGCCCTTCTCCGCCCCTGAATAGCGGAACGACATTTGTCGTTCCACCAGGGTACGGGCGTCCGTCGCAGCGTTTCTGTGAAATGAATCACCTTGTCCTCTATCTTGTCACGAGCTTGGAGGACAACTGAACGGCAGAAGAGCTGCCAGTCGGCTTTGCTGATGTTCCATTTCCGTCTGATGTTTCCCCCAATACGTCCGAACTCCACGTGCATATGTATTGGGAAGTGGTCGCTTCCATGAAGGTCGCGGTCCACCTCCCAATGCACGGAGTCTGCTATTGAAGGAGAGCACAAAGAAAGGTCAATGGCAGAGGACGATCCGGAAGCAGTGGTGAAGTGGGTCATTTGACCAGTATTGAGGATGCATATTTCCTCTTGCTCTATTAACCTACCAACCACTCGGCCTCTGGGGCAATCTGCGTTTGATCCCCACAACGCACTATGTGCGTTGAAATCTCCTAAGAGGAGGAATGGCCGAGTAAGCTGCCGCAGGATATTGAGTAGGTCGTCATAACTGACGGACGCATTGGGTGGTAGATAAATAGAGCATATGGTCAACTTAATGGGACCATGAATCCTCACTGCCACTGCTTGTAGATCAGAGGTGAGAGCTATAGGTTCAGAGTGGACAGTGTTTCGGACAAACACCGCCACTCCGCCTTTCGCTCGATCACCCTCGGTATCGTCCTTTCTATAAATGTCGTACCCTCTTAGCACTGGTTGGTGTTGTGGTCTAAAATGTGTCTCCTGAAGACAGAGACACAATGGATTAGACCGTGCTAAGAGTTGGACTTCCTCTTTGTGAGTCTGAAAGCCGTTGACGTTCCACTGAAGTATGGGAGCCATCCTACCTATTTAATTTCACCCGCCCCGGTTCGGGTGGGTCCTCCGGTGGTGCCTGCTGAGGAACAGGACCAGATTCGTCCACCAGCATTCCTTCATCTTCGGGGTCCGAAGACGAATCTTGTTGCGAGCAGGCCTCGGTGTCTTGCGGACATTTCTTCCGCCGAGGCCTTGGCCCCCTTCTTTCCTTGCCAGGTGGTGACCTTGGGGGAGAAGCAGAAGGGGACTTCACAAATGCAGTGGGGTCCGTATGTTTAAATTTCGGACCCCGAACTTTCTGTACTGTTTGCCATCCGCTACTAGCTGATGGCGTTGTCGACACTACATCTGTTTCAGCTAGTGCTACTGCTGCTTCTGATGTAGCAGAAGGAACTGTCGTAGCGGATGGCTGCACTTCTGCTGGTGGAACTGCAGAACCTGCTGTCTTAGTGTTCGGAGTTGCAGACGTATTGCTACCGACGTCCGCGGTCTTGGGTGTTATGACCTTAGTAGCTTTAGCGCCACAGTTGCATTGACATGAGCACGTTGTACTTGTGCTCATGTCTGCAAAGGACATCTGAGTAGCAGCACTTTGTTTCCTGACGGGAGCTGATAAAGTCTTCGCAAAGCTGGTTGCGAAGACTGGTGGTGCTAGGGCCTTATAGCACTTCTTCGCATCACCATATGACAACCGCTCTTTCGTTTTCAGCTCCTGTATCTTTTTTTCTTCTAGATACACCCGACACTCCCTGCTCCAGGCTGGGTGTGACCCAGAGCAGTTCACACACACCTGTGGGAGGGTGCAGACGGCACCCGGCTCATGTGCCGCTTTACCACATTTCCCACAGGTGGAGTTGCCTTTACAGTTCGCCGTCGTATGCCCGAACCTCTGGCACTTGAAGCAGCGCATGGGGTCCGGTACATACGGGCGAACGTTCAGATGTAAATACCCAGCCTTGATGGCTTTCGGCAACGTTGGAGTGTCGAACGTCAGGACGAAGGTGGCAGTCTTCTCAAGATTGCCGTTAACCCTTCGTGTGATCTGACGAACCTCGACCACATTCTCTGATCTCCACTCCTTAAGGAGTTCCTCGGTCTCTATATCTATCAAATCGCGGCAGGTGACCACGCCTTTACTGCTGTTTAGAGTTTTATGGAGTTCGCACTTTACTGCAAACTCCCCGAGCTTCTCACACTTAAGGAGTAGGACAGCCTGCTTATAGGTAGATGTTTCTAAAAGCAGTGTCCCGTTCCTCAGCTTCTTTACACTTTTCAATGTGCCAGCTATCCCTTCCAGACCTTTTTGTATATAGAAAGGAGAGACCTTCTCAAAGGATCCCTCCTTTCTTAACATTATTACAAAGGCGTCATCAATAATGTGACCCTTTCTGTTACTTCCGTTCTCTTCCTCAGGAGGGCTTTCGACCCTAGCCCGTTTACCAATTCTTTGGGCGTTAGAGTTTCTGTTCCCCTGCGACGTGCCCAAGCCGCAGGTGGAAGGGTTTTTGGGATTATTTTTTTTTTGTTATTGTTCCCACGAGTCCGGCGGACCTAAAAGTCAAGTGACGTGGAGCCCCCGTATCACGCCACCAAGCCCAATACAACAGGGGTGCGGCAGGTTCCCCTGAGGTTGTACGCTAACGGGTGGTTTGCCTCACCACCCATCCACCTCCTCGGCACGTTACTCACCTTGAGGTTGAGGTTTTTTTTTATAGAGGTTTCTACCGTCCTCGCGATCCGGGCAATGAAGTCAAGATCCCCGTTCTCCTAGGCACACAACGTTCCACCGCCACGCCCTACGGTGGTCGTTGAAGCATGGTAGGAGTTTACGGTGTGGGAAACTTGCGGCGCTAACAAGTTTCCAGCTCGGGCACCGCGGGTTCGCCAAACCCGTACCTGGCACTTGCGTACCAGGCCCCTGCGGGGCAGAAGGATTCTGTTTGAGGTGAGGGTTGGTAAGCTAGTTCCCATTTGTGGAGTTTGGAGGATGTTGTGGCATATGAGAAGATTTTGTAAGCCCTTTCTTATGGTTGGTCCCAATGTGTACACATCTTATCCCTGTCATATGTTTCGCCTACTGCATGATTAAGGTTACTAACTGAAATATTGTGACTTTTTTTTGTTTTTTTTTCTCTTGTATTTGTCTGATCCACCTGCCTTCATCTGTGGTAAGTGACAGGGTATTTTTCCTATCCTACCTTACTTTATAAAGCTTTATAAAACATTCTCAGGACTCCCACCGGGCAAGCACATCAATTTGATGAGATTTTGCTTTGGTCTATTATTACATCACTGAATTGAAGAGGGCCAATATGGAGTGGCAGCAGCCTGGGATTAAAAAATTAACAAACCACTGGAAGTAGTACATAGATAAGATGGGACACTATGCAGAAAAATAAGAAAAATTTAAATTAGAATTTTTTTATATAATATATGGTTTCTGCAAAAGACTTGTATATATTTGATACACCCACATAACATTTACAATTATTCTTAGAAAAAATCAATCAACACTTTATAATAATATTTATTTATAAATTTTAAATAGTAGCTAGGTTGGAAACAATATATATATCTCAATAATTCACACAAGATGTTAAAAGAGAAATCAATTCTCACTCACTAAAGCTGACAGTATAAAAATGAATAAATGAATGCATTTTATTTAGAACAGAAGAGGAAACTGAAAAACTATACAGAGTGGATGAGATTCAATAGTAGTGTAATTATCATTCCAAGTTCATCTTTGTAGGAAGTAA
This sequence comes from Vandiemenella viatica, assembly GCA_031002005.1. Lineage (NCBI taxonomy): Eukaryota > Metazoa > Arthropoda > Insecta > Orthoptera > Morabidae > Vandiemenella > Vandiemenella viatica. Next base: position 57,022 of record JARYHS010008386.1, read on the forward strand.
ATAAAAAAAATTTAAACAGAAAAAGCATTGAAAATTATTCAACTACCCATAAATAACAATTAAAAGTCTCCTCTTTTTTTATACCTTAAAAAATACTTCACAGTCTTTTTATACCACTTAATTACCCTGTACAAATACTATAGACCAAACTGTTACCACTTCACTAACCAGCACTTCTGAAAATATATATGCAAGTCACATTTTACAACTTCTCCATTTGGATATTTAAAACTCCAAAGTATCCTTTACTTCTAAATATGACCTTAGTAAACGGAATTCCTAAAAAATATCTTTTTCGTCCAAATAAGTTTAAAAAGAAATTTCAAGTTTGACTGCTGCTTTGTTAGAGCGATCAGATGAGTAACTATAATACTGAAATGGTTCATATTCAACTGGTTATTGACATGTGCATACATACACATTCTGAATACTTTATTCAAAATAAGAATCCTGATAAAACTGCAGGACAATTATAAAAATTCATACTGAGGCTTTCATTGTGAAGATTAATAAATAAAATACATATTTAAAGCTCAAAAGAACATAAATAAAACATACAGCTTTGAAATATGTTTCTTACCTGGTAACATTGAAAATAAATAAATACACCCTTAAGTTAGGTATAAGCAAGAGATTTTAATTTTTTAAGTTACACCCACTACAGCAGTAAAATGAGTGTACCTAAATTCAAATCAATTGAAGATATTTAATACAAACATTTGCTTGGTGATGCCAAGTTGGAAGGCAAAGTAATAATGTCACCAGTCATACGAGTTATTAATGCCTGCCTAATATCATCATCTATGTCTTTTTTCCAGATTTCATTTAGCGTGTTCTCAGCACACCGAAGGGGCTTCTCCCTAGGTAGGGCTGCAACCTTGAGAGTGAATATATACAATGATTTGGGTATAGCAGGGTCCTCTGCATCACACAGTGGATGGAAAGCACGTGCCATAGAACCAGGCAGATCTTGAAGATTTGACAGTACCACTGATCGGTGTTTCTCAATAAGTGGTCGGTAATTTTGAAGAATCCAGCCGTGGTCTGATGACATGTTTGGGTCCTTGCGCATAATTTCAGGCTTCAGATGAAGAGGCTGTTTTTCCTCAGAGTGCAAGTACTTTGCAGCAAGGCTTGCCACCTCCAATGCTAGACAGGTGGCAGCTAAGCTATCAGCTTCATGGAGAAGCACAATCACAGAGGGTCGATGAGGGTCACTTTCAAGCACAAGGCGTATTCCCGATGAGAACTGGAAAATCCCCTCTTCAGGCAGATGTTTGAATTCTGATACTACTTTTCTCACTTCACGTGTAAGATCACCCAGGTTATATCTATTCTCTGGTTCTTCAGGAGAAGGCAAACAAAGATTCACAATGAAAAAAACAGAGAGAACAGTTACAATTACCGCAGAAATGATTTTTGAATAATTGGAGAAAATATTTTGCCTCAAATTCTGATTATGTTGATGTGCAGTATTTTGGCTGCGATATGCATATCTGGGATCTTCATTTTCTGATCTAAAATTTCTTCTGTGGTAGCCCTCAGTTAAGTGTAGCCCCTCTGGTTGGCTCTTCCTGGGTAAACTGGGGCTGCTGGAACTAGAACGGTAGTACTGAAGAGGTCTCTCATAAACATCTGTTTGACTGATTCCTGGATGATCAACTCGGTCAACTCTGTCCAAATCCTGGGAAAAGAAAGACGATATCAACCATTAAACACATTTCTAAAAACCTCTGTACTATCCCCCCCACCCTCAAGATTATCAACTTGAATTATTTGAATAACAACGGATAAAACAGAATCTGTGATATATGAATATGTTGTTCTTTTTTTACTTAAATTCCTATCAACTATCAAATCATTATGACAAGAAATGTAGTCTTCACAAGTTCACTGATGTGTTCTGCCATCATCCTCAGTGTGCCCACATACAACAACCAAGGTCGTTATATAGAATCACACTTCTCTGCAGCCTTCACATGTCATTAAGGATTATCTTACCTTAAAGGAGGATGGTCAGTGTTGTCACCTGGCCTGTGTGTGTGTGTGTGTAATGAGGAGATTTATAGGCAGAAAGTAAAGACAAGGCATTAACTGCCTACACAACTAGAAAATAACAATGGTTGCTACATCCTTAGTCACAAAGCATAAGATGCCTATATTGCCATATTCAGAAGGATAGTTCCAATAGGCTAGTGAAAAAGGATTGACTTTTTTTTTGTTTTCTGCTGTTCTGTGTAGTTTCATTGTTAAAGCCCTTTTCATAGTGTCCAATACCTTTGAAGTAAACAATTGCCATCTTCAATTTGAACCAAGTATATTGGCCTTGACGTCATGGTGGAATCTCTATCCACAAAAAAAAGTTCAGATGATGAAAAAAGTGATAATCTCTTGGTGCAAAGTTAGGGCTGCATGGCAGGTTATTAATTGTTTCCTGTGTAAGGCCTACTCTGTTTATCATGATGCACTTTTTCACATCCATCATTAAGAAGTCGCACCTATCTTTGGGTCATTGATAAAGTCCCTGGAATGGAACATTTCAAAAGTAAGTATAGCAGCTGAAAGGAGAAAAAAATGAATGCTGAACAAACAGTTAAAAAAAAATAAATAACCATACATAATTTTACCTTGCTACAGGAGGTATACTGGTTCCACAGAAAAATAATTTTCTTAGATATAATGAATAGCATTATGCCAGCCAGTGCTTAAATTATGTTTACAAACTAATTAGATCAAATATTAGGGCAGCAAAAAACTTCAACTAAAACACAAGCTTTCTTTTAGTAGAAAACTTACATTGCTGTAAGAATTAAAAGGCTTTATGGAGTGGGAAAAACTGAAAAATATTTAAAACCAATTTAAAGACTATATGAAAAACTGAAAAATAATTAAAAAAATGTTCCTATATTCTAAACAAGCCCGTCTGTTAATCTCACATTTCTTTGTCTGAATAATAATACCAGACCACATTTTCACCTCATAGTAAACATTAGTATTATCTTTTGTTTATCGGATTAAATGTACTTGATGCATTTTAACTCCACAATTTACAAACATATAGGTTAAAAATACTTCAGAACTTTCCTCATTGTTGGAAAATTATACTATTAATATTTCATTCTAATTTTATTTTTTATCCACAAAATAAATAGGATAGCTAGCTGTATGATATAAAAATCTAATCAATAAATTTAAACAACATAGAGATTTCCAGAATTATTTTACCAACTTTATTATATTTTCCCATTATCCAAGAATCATAAAAGTGACATGATTTGCTGCCCCAGTTTGCCCCCTTGGATCCAGCACTGTAAATACACGAATATTTAAATTATGAGAGTAGACAATGCCATCATTAAAAGCAAAAATTTAATTATACTGAAAATTTTAATCTAGGTTTTAATAATAGCATTTAAAGAAAACTGGGTGACTTCCGTGACTCAATTCACACTAATAAGAAAACAGAACCCATACTACCATTTATTCAGATGAAATTTAACTAAACAGAAAAGCTGCAGAGCTAAATGCGGCTCACTAAGCCTGTTGTCATAAATGCCATAAATTCTTGACACTAACTGCACCACTCTGGTGCTGAAACTTGGTGGGACACAAAAAATTTTCTACCAATTTGAAGGGCACCAAGAGGTTCAAAAAGAAAATAACACTGGTACTGACTAGGGATGTAACGGATATCCGCATCTGCAAGTGCGAAAATTTCGCATGAATTCCTACATCTGCTTTCGCATCCGCAATTTTTAATGCGGACGTATTGCGGATGTTTTGTTTACATTGCAATATATATTATTCTTTTCTCTTTATTCGAGATTCTGCCCATCGTAGCTTAGCTAACAAAAAAGTGATTGTTTTCTGACGATATTGCAATAAAAGTAACAATGAACTGAATGGTGTCATTACCTAAGCCACGAATTTACAAGTTTAAACTTGCAAGTAAAGTAAAGGTCGGGCTACAATAGACAGCACCGAATCCGCACTGTCACCGACCGACACTTTTCTTATTGTTGTCGCTCACTCGATTGAAGTGAGTTCAAACGACACCGCACCGTGTGTCGGCAGTCATTAGTTGGATCTAATTTTTGACGGTGTGGGGCTGATCGATATGGAGAATCGTATACAAAGAGTTCAGAAATTTCTGGTCCTTTACGACTAACTGTTGTTTTAGCGTTACTGATTGCTTTAGAAAAGCGTCCATTTTTTCAGCCTTACTTTAGGTTCATCAGATGTTTGTAAAATGTAGATATAGCCCTTGCATGATCACATTAACAAACGAAATTGAAAGACGTGGAGGTCGATTTTAAGGCCTGTAAAAATTGCATCTGAGACCTGGATTTTGAACCGGGGACCTTCCATACCCGAATCACACGCCGCAAGCATCTGAATTTAGAAGTACTGAAAAATATGTATTTAATCATAGAAAAGAACATTTGTGTTTTGGGATAACAAAAATAAATGCTACAGAAAAAAAGTATGTTGATTTTATTATGGTTGAATATTTATTTGCCATTACATCCAGATTTGTCGCCACCTCTGGCAAAGCTTTGATTTTGTTAATGCTAAGATGCTGGGACGCTCCGTGCTTCGAATTTCACGTTAATCTGTAGGTCTCCTTTTAAAAATAGGTGACAACGATAGAGATACACTGCACCGCTGATAAGAAACTCTGTGACTGAAATTTTTAGATCACACGAAATTATTATTAATTTACAGAATATTTACAGTCTATATTTAAATTAAAATGTGTAATATTCTTATTATTTTTTGTTGAAAAAATATTGAATGAATCCAAAAGAACCTGTAACTGCTTTCACGGACCATCAAGAGTTCTTTTATCGAAAATCGGAATTCGTAGGTCCTACATGTTGTACTGTAAATGCGCCACTGGAGCGGTGGGAAGGTAGGTTGCGAGCACGGAATTGTGCATGGTGAGTAGGTGGTAACGGCCTGGCCTTGCATTCGGGAGGACGGCGGTTTGAATCCCCGTCCGGGCATCCAGATTTGGGTTTTCCATGGCTTCCCCAAATCACTCCAGGTGAATGCTTCCATTAAAAGACCATGGCCGAATTCCTTCCCGTTCCAAACTCCGATCTTTTCACGCCTCTAATGACCTCGACGTCGACGAGGCGTATAGTTTTAACACAAAAAAAGCGAGCGTGGAGATGAGCGGTGGCGTGGCCTTGTGCTTGACGCTTGAATTAGTACAGCCAGCCACGAACTCCGCAAAATTCATATGATAAAGACTGGTTTTTAGACGCGTACATAATTATTTAAATAATTTAATTTATTTTTGATAAAATATCAAAATTTAAATAATTATAAATTTATTTTTCCACATCCGCTAAACATCCGCATCCGCGGATGTCAAGCTCTGAACATCCTCATCCGCAAAGATGACATCCACAACAACACTAATACTGACCTTTGCATTCCATGGCCATGGATGTCTCTTCTAGTTACACGTGGGCTTCCAGAATGTTGAATGAAAGCTTCGTGCTTTTGTTTCCTCCTTGCATCATTACTGTGAATGCCTTCCCTTTTCCTTACACTAGAGCGCTGAAAAAATGAAGTTTGTAAAAATTAGAGTTTTTCTGAAAAACAATTGCCAAATTCAATAAAAAAATTAAAGAAACTTTTTGTAATGATAAATAGAAGGAGTTGAGGATGAAATGAGAGAACATGCAACTGAAAGCTACCACAGTGAGAATAAATACTTTCAATACTCCCTAAGTAACATTGCATCTTAATATTAAATACCAATATTACGGCCCATTTGTTCTGGCCTCCTTCTAAATTGGAACTGCATTGTGATGTATTTCTCAAACTCTATTGGACGTAACTAATTCATCAGCTGTGGTGTTCAGTGCTCTGGAAGGTTTGATCAGTCCTGTCATTCAGGAGAGTGCAGCTGCCACTTGATTAATTGGCTTGGTGGGGATCGCAGTGCAAGTGGTTCTCTTCACAGCAAAGCATTACACTCATCACAAAACTTTAGGCCCCTGTCCTCAAAGCTGTAATGAAAGTGTTTATCAATTTCCAGTTTTATGCAACTCAACCACCAATGATCCTCTTTCAAAAGGAGACTAGTATTTTTAAAGTCTATATGTTGCTCCTAATAGTTGCCAACTGGCTAGAAAAAGAAAATGCCAAAGTTTTAGCTCAATTGGATAACATTAACCGCTGCCTCATTAAGGTTTAAGTTTTAAAAACTGCAATTTCTTTTTAAAAATGTAGTTTTTGCTTCATAACATTATGAAAATTTATCTTAGAAATCTGATTTTGATATTATTTCATTTTAAAAAAATGTTTTTCCTCAAAGTTTTACTCTCAGCAATTTCTGTTAAGATTTAGATTAATATCCTGAAACTGGACCTTTCATGAAAATGAATCTAGTTGTTTGCAGTGTTTGAATTTATTTTCATAAAAGGTCAAGTATAAAAATGATAACAAATAATGTTCTATTGCATTTTATTATTAAAGTTTCACTGCAAAAAATGAAACATTATAAAATTTAATTTTATTGATTACAATTATCACATAAAGTGATAATACATTAGATAAGCTGACTTTTAAAGGCAGTAAAAAAATTTCTAGACTCTAATACAACTTGTAACAGAAATTGCCATTGTACTTAATTTTATACTAATACAAAGCCTCTTAAAAATATAGTTTGAGGAGGAAAAAAATCCACTTCTTTGAGACTTATTGCTGCTCTTACATCGCTGTCAACTTTTTCTTCCTTTTTACAGCCATGCTTATTTTTACTCTTTTTCCATTGAAAAATGAAAATGTAACTTCCTCCGAGTTAAGGTACCACAGATGTTAATCATTTTAGAGAACCTTGTCTTCAACCCCTTTATCAATTTATTTTCTGTAGTGAATAAATGATTTTAATAATCATAGGTATTGATTGGGAGTTTATGCTTTTACATAAATATTGTTAGTAAATAAACAAATGTCTGTAATATTTTTTTGTTTCCAAATCTGTTAATGAAAATTAACCACTATATATATAGTTTGAAAGAATAAATGGCCTTTGTCATCCATCTGGCATGATGAATACCAACAAGTACTCTCTTCATACAGTTTTTCAAGCCTTGCAATACAATCTTTCTCATTGATGCAAAGGTTTTAAATCAACTGTATCTCACATTGGGGGGGGGGGGGGGAATTGCAGAAAGAGTACACTGTTTGAAAACCAAACATTAACTAAAGCCACCTTCCCCCTCTTAGCAAGTAAGAGGGAATCCCCACCTAATCATAGTGGAATGAGTGGTGCAGTTTTGAGGACTGTCAGAAGACATTTTGTCCATGGTAAAAATAGGGTTCTTTACGATAGCAGGTAACAAAAACAACCTATAACTATCTTGAAACGAAAAGAAACTTTCAAAGTTAGTCTGGTAATAGGCCATATTTACACAGTTGTTGAACACTAATTTTATAAATAATTACATCAAAAACAGCTGCTTTGGTGAATTTTACTTTATTTTTTTCCCCACAAAAAAAGTAAAATTCATCAAAACAGCTGTATTTGACGGAATTATTTATAAAATTAAACTTTCAAAGGTCCATTTTGAATGTACTTCAACTTAATTACAAATCGATGATACATCATTTTGAAGGACAAGCATATTAATTAACAATAATTGTTCATGTTTGTCTTTTAATGCAAGTAATGCAAAAGGCAGAAAGGTCAAACACAATTAACTTGCTTCTGTTGTCGATTTGTACATCCATACTGAGAATATGGATCATAACCTGGTTCACCCCCCCCCCTCCTCCCAGAAAAGTGTTTTAGCAAAGAATTGATGAGAGCAAAAGTTCAAAGCAACAACATTTTCTACGAGGTGAGACAAAAATCAGATTTCATGGACAAATGGTTTTTTTACTTCATCAAGAAAAAACTGCAATTTTTTTGGGAAAAATAACATTTCTTCAGGTACTCTCTTCATACAGTTTTTCAAGCCCTGCAATACAATCTTTCTCATTGATGCAAAGATTTTAAATCAACTGTATCTCACAATTTTCTAAGCAACTGACAATTTTTAGCAGGTCCTGTCCTAAGATGAGGAGGAAAAAAACCCTCCGTATTATTTGCGAGCACACTACTGGTCACAGATGAATGCGGAAACTTTTTCTCTTCGAATGTAGGCGTAAGGGCAACAGAGTGAGGATAGAGCAGAGTGACCTTGAGCCTGTCTCTCTTAACTGAACATGCTATAATAAGCCTTCTATGCATAATATGAGGCCTCAGTTTGTGGCAAGTGTAAAAAAAAAATCAAACCGGTGATCAATGTAAACCGTAACACACAGCGAGACTCTACCAGGACAAAATTAGCAGATTTATTATGATTAATTTATGCATACAGTAAAGGAAGGTAAAATTGTGAAAAAAATTTTATCGGTGGTGTTGTTAATATAAAACCAACTTTTGAGGCATATATCTTGCGAAGAAGATAACGTAAATTTTGTGTGTACAGCCACTGAAAACTTTAATTGAGCCTGTTGTGGAAAAGAAAGGGACATATATGCAAGATACTGTAATTGTCAAAGATTACTTGTTATATAAAGTTTCTCAAGCAGGAGGCGATTCATACACAAGTTAACACTATTCGTTCTCCATATTAGCAATTGTTCCAGAAGTGCATATGTGTGATGTGTAATGGAAGTTTTTTACAGGTTATTCTTCACAAAAAATATACCTATTTCTGCAGAAAGATAGAAATAAGGCATAGAGGGTATACAGCTTCTTTGTAGGCTTAAGAACAAATGCTTATTCTTGTTGTTTATAGCAACATATTAGAAGATAAATAATAACAAAGTACACAAGTCTTGTTACATGCTTCAAAGGAAAAACACATTCTTGAAAATTACGCAATTGTGTATGATGAAAAAAATAAGCAATCTTTCACAGTTTCATTACAAATTTACAAAAAATATCAGTATTGTCAAAATTATACTTTTGCATAATCAGATAAATAATATGCCACTGCCAGCCAACAGTATCTTTATAAAATTTAAAACCAAAAGCATATGCTTGAAAGCTATATCATCATGTAATGAGATAAAAATATAAGAGCTTCTGACTGTCTATTTATAGATTTAAGAACTAAAGCATACTACTGAAAATTATACATTTATGTAATGACATAAAAGCAAGAAATTGTTGACAGTTTCTTTATAAATGTTAGAACAAACTCATTTTCTTGAAAAATTAAACATTTATGTGATAAGGTAAAGAATAATAAATGGTTGGCTGCTGCCTTTATAAGTTTAAGAACAAATCCATAATCGTAACAATAATATACGAAGGTCGTTTGATACATTTGGTAAATTTCTAGGAGGTGATGCAACAATCGATTTGGTTATATCATGCCTGGAAAGTTCCATTCTTTTAATCCCACCAAGCCAAATTTTAGCCAGTAGTGAAGCTTTGTTCACATGCAGAAGTCATTTGAAGTGAACCTTTTAGCAATTGCCACAAGATGATTGAAAACTAAATCCGTGCAGTGATAAAACACTTTTAATTTAAAGAGATGGACAGCAACGCATATCAAAGCTGAATTAGATTGTTCATGGGGATCTTGCTTCTGCGTTGAAGATTTTTTTTTTTAATTTAATTGCAATGGAGCACAGGCTCCGGTGGCAATTTCCCTACACAGCTATCTTCCCCCTATCCTGCACCCACCTACATTTGCCCTCTACAAATTTTTTCTTTAAATTCCTTCAAAGTTTTCGGTAAATTATTCATCGTTTCTCTTGGTAACTCATTCCAATCCCTGACACCCTTACCTAAAAAAGAGAATCTTCCTACACCCTTGTGCCTGAAATCGAGTGCCAGCTTGTGGTCATGGTCATCTTTTCCCTTCCATGCACTACTTTTCATACCTACTGCAATATCTTTCCATGCCTCATCACCAGTATATGCCCTGTACACTCCCATGACCCTCCTCATCCTCCTCCTGTCTTGCAATGAATCCCATTCCAGCTCCTTTATCATATCCGTCACTGATTGCATTCTGCGATAATTTCCAGAAACAAATCTAGCAGCCCTTCTTTGCACCCTCTCCAACTCCTGTATTTGATACGTAAAATGAGGGTCCCATACTACACTACCATATTCGAGCAATGGTCTGACCAAAGTTTTGTAACCCAATTCCTTGACTTCTCTCGTACATCCCCTCATAACTCTCTCCAACAAGTGCAGAACTCTGAAACCTTTTCCTACCACCTGTCCTATGTGTCCTGCCCAGTTAAGTTTGTTATCAAAAGTAATTCCAAGATATTTGCATTTCAAGTCTTCAGCAAGCAATTCTTTCCCCACCTTATATTCATAATTAACCTTTTGTTTTTTATTTGTGTATCTAATAAGCTGACTCTTCTTTGCATTTATCTTCATTCCATGTTTACTAACCCAATTAGATATCCTGTCCAGATCACCCTGCAACTGTTTACAATCCTCTATCGTTTTGATTCTTTTATACAGCATTATGTCATCTGCAAACAATCTAATTTCAGATAGTAAACAGGCAACACAATTATTCATTAGAATAATGAATAGCAATGGTCCCAATACGCTACCCTGTGGCACACCCATTTTTACTTCCACTTCTTTTGATACTACATTTCCTACCCTAACTTTCTGTTTTCTACCTTTTAAAAATTCTTCTACCCATAAAATCACTTTCTTATCCACTCCAATGGTTTTTACCTTATTTACTACCATTTTATGGCTTACTCTGTCAAACGCCTTAGACAGATCTAGTGCTACACTATCAATTTGGCCTCCCTTGTCCATTTCATCTGAAATATCTTGCATATATCCCACCAACTGAGATTCGCATGAATATCCTTGCCTGAAACCATGTTGCCTGCTTGAAAACCAATTACGTTCCTCACATATATTTCTAATGTGGTTGCATATCAATCTTTCCATTAATTTACCTACCACTGATGTCAAACTGATTGGCCTGTAATTCTCAACTCTATTTCTCACCCCTCCCTTATGTACCGGTACTACTATTGCACTTTTCCAGTCCTGTGGTAAGCAGCAAGTGTCTAGACTCAATTTAAATAATATTTCAAGATAAGGTACAATGTCACATCCGGCTATCTTTAAGATATCTGTAGTAATATTATCTTCACCAGCCCCTTTATGTTTTTTCAGCTTTCTTATTTCCTTCATGATTTCCTCAGGATGGATATCAAATTTTTTACTATCGTCATTTCTAATTGTGTTGTTAAGCTCGTTCTCCGAATTAGACCCTCCTGTTTCTGATTCATTTTCCCTAATGCTTTCTCTGAACCAGTTACTTAAAATCTCTGCCTTTTTCAAATCGTCAGTAACTTCTTCTCCATCCTTATCTATAAGTGTCTCTACATCCTCCCTTCCCCTCAGTTTCCTGATATAGCCATAGAAATTTCTAGATGCATCAGTCAATGGTCCCCCTGCACTGACAATACTCTTCATAAACCCATCTTTGGCCATTTTCTTTGCTGTTATTAAGTCCTTGTTTAGTTGTTTTAAATATTCCCTACTACCCTGCTGTCTCTTAACTCTGTTATGTTCTTTTCTTACCAACCTCTTTAACCTCCTCACTTCCCTATTATAGTACATAGGATCTCTACTTCTCTTTATTTTTTGCTTTGGAATAAATTTTTCTTCCCCCTTTCTTATTATCTCCTTGAACTCTTTCCACCTTCACTCTACTGTACCTGAGCCTTCCTTCCATTTGCTGAATTTTTCTCTGAAATATCTCCTCAAATTTGAAACCTGTGCCTTTTTATAATTGTACCTATTTCCCCCTTCAATTTTGGCTGCTGGTTTACTGAATCCTCTAATATCCATCAGAACTGCTTCATGATCACTTATTCCTTCAGTTACTTGATACCTCAAAAGGTTTTCATCGGGCTTAATTAGAAATATATCCAAAATATTTTGTCCCCTAGTGTTTTGCTCAACCACTTGTGTAAATCCTCCTTCCCTTATTAAGATATTTGCAAATCTTTGTTCCCTTGTGTTATTTATCTTATTCCCTTCCCAGTTTACACCTGGTAAATTTAAATCTCCGCCGATGATGATCATTCTATTCTCACCTCTGAAATCTGAGTATGAATTTAATTTCTCCCCAAGAGCCTCATCCTCTTCTGTCATTCTTCCACTGCGGTAAACAGCCAACACTCTGATTTTTTCTTTTTTACTACCCCAGAAATCTACCCCAAGTAACTCATGGTCTTGATCTATGAATGCCAGTGAACTATGGTAGTTTTTGCTAACTAGTATGAAGACTCCTCCAATTTAAATGAAATTTGGCATGAAGTCAGTTAATTGTGTGCGAAGTGACATAGGATATATTTTATCCGGCAAATATGCATATTTCTTTTAGATATTGACATTAATATTAATTCGCAAACAACAAAGAGTTTCATACTTCGTAAATAGCAGTGCCACGTTTACTCTTTGCTTTTTACTTTTCAGAAATAAAAGCAAAAACCTTCTTACATATGCAAGTTTGTGTTTAGTTTAAAAGCCATAAAACCGACGCACTTGACAAATAATAGTTTGGAAGCAGGAAATATAAATCTGTACTTAACCTTAAATTTTTTAAAAAAAGGTAGGTACTGTTAAGTTAACAAAGAGATGATTTCATTTGCGTACATAAAATAGTATGAAATCTCAAATATTACACCATAATTTCGTTCGAGATATATGCGTCATAATAAATATAAAAAATCAAAGATTGAAAATAAAACAACGTAAAATGCTATGAGTATACCAGCACGAAAGTCGGTTCACTAAAAGTGCAAAATGATTGTGCCCCAAATGTCGTATTTATAAAAAATGTAGAGGATTC
>JARYHS010008387.1:0-27813 GCA_031002005.1 Vandiemenella viatica
CGTAGCATTCTATTCATAAAAAAAATGTGGAAAAATATTTCGTCTTAATAAACGTGGAATTACGACTACTTTTCAGTAACATGTCGCTAATAAAAGTGACATTTAAGAAACTTTAATTTATCATGGTCTCTGCTATTGGTAATCAATTGCGAGAATAACCTAGTTTCTGCTAAATACTCTGGCCGCTGTTAACCTACCAACAATGGCCGAGCATTCAGTGACGTCATCTGTTTCCAATTTTGCAGTTGCTTAGCTATAAAATTGCTCTCATAACCTAGCAACATCTGTGGCCGCTGTTGATCTGCCAACGAAGGACGGGCTTTCGGTGGCATCATCTCCAGCCAGTTTTGCAGTTGCTTAGCTATAAAATTGCAGTAACATTTCTGGCCTAGTGTTTTTACTAATATGTATGGCCGCTGTCATATGACAACGAAACCGGGCATTCGGTGACGTCACCACCAGCCAATTTGCAGTTGCTTAGCTATAAAATTGCTCTCATAACCTAGCAACATCTGTGGCCGCTGTTGATCTGCCAACGAAGGACGGGCTTTCGGTGGCATCATCTCTAGCCAATTTTGCAGTTGCTTAGCTATAAAATTGCAGTAACATTTCTGGCCTAGTGTTTTACTAATATGTATGGCCGCTGTCAATATGACAACGAAACCGGGCATTCGGTGACGTCACCACCAGCCAATTTTGCAGTTGCTTAGCTATAAAATTGCTCTCATAACCTAGCAACATCTGTGGCCGCTGTTGATCTGCCAAATAAGGCCGGGCATTCGGTGACGTTATCTCTAGCCAATTTTGCAGTTGCTTAGCTATAAAATTGCAGTAACATTTGTGGCCTAGTGTTTTTACTAATATATATGGCCGCTGTCAATATGACAACAAAACCGGGCATTCGGTGACGTCACCACCAGCCAATTTTGCAGTTGCTTAGCTATAAAATTGCTCTCATAACCTAGCAACATCTGTGGCCGCTGTTGATCTGCCAAATAAGGCCGGGCATTCGGTGACGTTATCTCTAGCCAATTTTGCAGTTGCTTAGCTATAAAATTGCAGTAACATTTCTGGCCTAGTGTTTTTACTAATATATATGGCCGCTGTCAATATGACAACAAAACCGGGCATTCGGTGACGTCACCACCAGCCAATTTTGCAGTTGCTTAGCTATAAAATTGCTCTCATAACCTAGCAACATCTGTGGCCGCTGTTGATCTGCCAAATAAGGCCGGGCATTCGGTGACGTTATCTCTAGTCAATTTTGCAGTTGCTTGGCTATAAAATTGCAGTAACATTTCTGGCCTAGTGTTTTTACTAATATATATGGCCGCTGTCAATATGACAACAAAACCGGGCATTCGGTGACGTCACCACCAGCCAATTTTGCAGTTGCTTAGCTATAAAATTGCTCTCATAACCTAGCAACATCTGTGGCCGCTGTTGATCTGCCAAATAAGGCCGGGCATTCGGTGACGTTATCTCTAGCCAATTTTGCAGTTGCTTAGCTATAAAATTGCAGTAACATTTCTGGCCTAGTGTTTTTACTAATATATATGGCCGCTGTCAATATGACAACAAAACCGGGCATTCGGTGACGTTATCTCTAGCCAATTTTACAGTTGCTTAGCTATAAAATTGTTCTCACAATCTCGAATTTCAACATCATCTGTGGCCGCTGCTGATCTGCCAACAAAGGCCGGGCTTTCGGTGACATGATCTGCAGCAGTTTGCAATTGCTTGGCTATAAAATTTCTCTCATAACCTCGAATTTCTAGTAAAATCTCTGGCCTCTGTTAATATGCCAACGAAGGTCGGGCTGTTTCATCTTCTGCCAATAGCTATCGAGGTGAGTGCACAGTGAGCCTGCGAAATTACATAGCAGACGGTGGTGGCGGTAGAGGCAAGACGCAAAAGGAGATTGCGTTCCGGGTGACGAACTGGCCCGGCTCTCGATTGAGATCGATCTCGTCTCCGTAATTGGTAAACGAGCCGTAATGGGAGCTGTTAATTAGATTCCCGACCCGGCGGTCGCTTGGCAACTCTCGTCTTATTGGCGGCAGGGACTAGCAGAACACTGGCGGGGCAAGACCTAAATTTTATGTGGGCGAGATAAGTTTTGTGAGGCCGTCTGGTGACGTAAGAGCACGAAATTTATTAATTAAAAAACCGTAAAATTTTTATTAATAAATTCAATCATCTTTACTGTAACTAATATTATTAATTAATAAATAACGGTAAAGAATTTTAAAAAAAAACAGAAATTTCCTGCTTTTAGCATTACTGAACTCCAAACTTATTATATCGTAACCCAGTTTAGAAGCTACATATACCTCAACTGGTAATACTTCCAGAGTCTTTGGTGACCTATTTTACTACCTCAACTGTTTTTTTTTTTTTTTTTTTTTCGTTTTTTTTTTTTTCTCGCTGTCCTCAGTCTTTCGACTGGTTTGATGCAGCCCTCCATCCTTTCCTATCCTGTGCTAACCTCTTCATTTCTGCATACCCCTTACAACCCACGTCCTCAATTATCTGTTTCATATATTCTAATCTCTGTCTTCCTCTACAGTTCTTACCTTCGACTGTTCCCTCCACTAACAAATTAACCAATCCAGCATGTCTCAAAATATGACCTATCAGCCTCTCTCTTCTTTCTGTAAGCTTCTTCCACAAACTTCTTTCCTCACCCAACATTTCCAAAACTCGTTCATTTCTTACTTTGTCTGTCCACTTAATTTTCAGCATTCTTCTGTAGCACCACAATTCAAATGCTTCAATTTTCTTTATTTCCGGTATTCCTAAAGTCCATGTTTCGCTACCGTAAAGTGCTGTGCTTCACACAAAGAGTTTTAAAATTTCTTTCTAATTCGTAGATCAATATTGAAACTAAAAGGTTTCTCTTTTTCATGAAGGCTCTTTTTGCTAGTACTATTCTGCTTTTAACATCATTCCTGCTTCGGCCATCGGTTGTAATTTTACTTTCCAAGTAACAGAATTCACTTACTTCTCCTATTGCATCCGTTCCTTTTTATATTTAATCTACTAGTATTGGTAATGCTGTCAAAGTCTTTGGTGACCTATGTTACTACCTCAACTGGTAATTCTGTCAAAGTCTTTGGTGACCTATGTTACTACCTCAACTGGTAATTCTGTCAAAGTCTTTGGTGACCTATGTTACTACCTCAACTGGTAATTCTGTCAAAGTCTTTGGTGACCTATGTTACTACCTCAACTGGTAATTCTGTTAAAGTCTTTGGTGACCTATGTTACTACCTCAACTGGTAATTCTGTCAAAGTCTTTGGTGACCTATTTTACTACCTCAACTGGTAATTCTGTCAAAGTCTTTGGTGACCTATGTTACTACCTCAACTGGTAATTCTGTCAAAGTCTTTGATGACCTATTGTACTACCTCAACTGGTAATACGTCAAAATCTTTGGTGACCTATTTTACTACCTCAACTGGTAATTCTGTCAAAGTCTTTGGTGACCTATGTTACTACCTCAACTGGTAATTCTGTCAAAGTCTTTGGTGACCTATTTTACTACCTCAACTGGTAATTCTGTCAAAGTCTTTGGTGACCTATGTTACTACCTCAACTGGTAATTCTGTCAAAGTCTTTGATGACCTATTGTACTACCTCAACTGGTAATACGTCAAAATCTTTGGTGACCTATTTTACTACCTGAACTGGTTATTCTGTCAAAATCTTTGGTGACCTATTTTACTACCTCAACTGGTAATACTGTAATACTGATATGGAATAAAGAGGTGCCACAGAGAAGCAAGAGAGTAATCTATGATACATACTATGTGCCTATCTTAACTTACGCTGCTGAAACATGGACAATGAAAAAGCAGGACATCAGCAGAGTACAAGCAAGTGAAATGAAGTTTTTAAGAGATAGAATGGGAGTCACTAAAATGGACAGAATAAAGAATGAAGTGATTAGACGCACCATGAAAGAGGAACCCCTACAGGAAAGGGTAGAGAGGACCAGACAGATGGTATGGACTTGTCAAGAGAATGGAGGCTCAGAGAATCCCGAGAAAAATCCACGAAATTAAGATGCGTGGTAAACGACCCAGAGGAAGACCAAGAGATGGATGGCTGAAAGGAGTGGAGGAGAGGAGAGGACTGGAACAAAGTGGTGACAGAGAGGTGGTGGGATGAAAGAAGGAAATGCATGAAGCAGACCTGGCCAGAGGATGGAAACTGTTGAGGATGATGATGATGATGAACTGGTAATACTGTCAAAGCCTTTGGTGACCTATTTTACTTCGAAAATAATTTTCTATTAATTTTAAAAACTGCACTATTTATGCCTACCGTATTTTCACAACTGTGAACATTGACGACGGCCGTGTTGAATACTTAGTCCATTTTTTTTCTAACTTTTCCAGTATTGCCTAATAATATTTTGCCTCATTTTCCCTACGAAATAGTTCATTGGTTTTTAACATAAATGTGATCAATTCAATTTGAATGTCGTGGCTTAGATAATGATGTGTAAGTTGTTTGTCATTAGTGTGTTTCATGTGTTTCCGTAATGTAAGATCATATTTAGAAATCAATTTAAACAAATATATGAAGTTACCGGAATTTCCGCTGTCGCCACCAATCTTAAAGGATTGTCTGCGACCTCTAAATGTCAGTTATGAGTGGGTAACAAATTAATGGTTCCAATTAATCTTTAGAGATTCATGAATTAGCCTTTCTTTTTCTGTTATATTGCTTTTCATGCTTTATATCCTTTTCTAATATCATCCATTGAAACATAAATGCCATATGTTCTCTAGTATTCTCGTGTCTATGTAAGATGTCACTTAAGTGTTTTCAGCCACAGCACATTCCTTGTTACATCTGAGTTCGTGAATTGCCAATTAGTCTACAAGGAAAACAGAACACTTTATTTTGAAATTTTGAATAAACCAACCAACGACGGTGTTGAGATTCGTCATTATTTAGTTTTCTTGAGAAATGTCGCCCACGCCTTACCCCGCTTCCGTAGCAGAACATACCTACACCGTCTATACAGGGTGTTACAAAAAGGTACGGCCAAACTTTCAGGAAACATTCCTCACACACAAACAAAGAAAATATGTTATGTGGACATGTGTCCGGAAACGCTTACTTTCCATGTTAGAGCTCATTTTATTACTTCTCTTCAAATCACATTAAACATGGAATGGAAACACACAGCAACAGAACGTACCAGCGTGACCTCAAACACTTTGTTACAGGAAATGTTCAAAATGTCCTCCGTTAGCGAGGATACATGCTTCCACCCTCCGTCGCATGGAATCCCTGATGCGCTGATGCAGCCCTGGAGAATGGCGTATTGTATCACAGCCGTCCACAATATGAGCTCTAACATGGAAAGTAAGCGTTTCCGGACACATGTCCACATAACATATTTTCTTTGTTTGTGTGTGAGGAATGTTTCCTGAAGGTTTGGCCGTACCTTTTTGTAACACCCTGTATATGAATGACTTGTTACAATGTTTTGGGTGCAGGATAGTTTCCGGTCGGGGTAATTTTTAGCGACAAGCAGTGAAACTTCTACGTATTTTTTGTTTGTTTCTGTGTATTTTTCGATGTATGTTTCGCACTTCTTTCGTAAATGAGCGAATCAATCTTTATTGCATTTCTATAGCAACTAATAAGTTTATTTAATTCATTGTAAATATGATTAAAAAATTAAAGCACACTTGGCTACATTATATATGTTGAATCTAACCTTAGTCTGTATTTTGGGTTAAGATCTGTTATATCGGAGAACTCCTTTCACCTAATTATTTGATAACCGTTCTTACAGTCAGTTTTCGTTAGTAATTAACTTATATACAGGGTGATTCAAGAAAATATGCAAATATTTTAATATTTATATGGACAGCACTGGTAAAATACACCCAACACACACCAAAGCTGAAGGGAGGAGGGCAGCAGCAACACAAAACAACACAGAAAAACATAAAAAACGATATTTCGGGTTAAACCCTTTTTCAAAGAAAAACGTTCATATAAACATAGGTCCGCAAATATTTAGTTACGGCTAATAAAAGATTTTATCTGAAATTTAGCAACCTCGCTAATATGAAGCCATCGCAAAATCTGTACGAGGTTACAGTAAAGCACGATTTCCATTTATTTTGTTGTTATTGATCTGGTGAATCTAATAAAACATGTCCCAGACTCCGCAACTAAACATTTGCGGATATATATTTATATGAACGTTTTTCTTTAGTTTACTTGTAAAATAATATATTAAAATATTTGCATCTCTTCGCGAATCACCCTGTATATAGCGTGAAATCAAAACCCAGGACGACTGCGCTTTGTTACAAGACGATATTATGAAAATAATTGCGTGGTGTAAAGATTGGCAGTTGGAGTTAAACGCTAAAAAGTGCCAAGTCATGCGTGTAAGTAAAAAGGTGACACCATTTAACTATGAATATACAATTAATGGCACTGTCCTTAGAACGGTAGATTCCGCTAAATACCTAGGGGTAACAATTCGTAATAATTTGTCGTGGAGAATGAGCATATCGAGAATGTAATGGGAAAGCAAATCGTATGCTCCGATTTCTAGGTCGTAATTTAAATCAATGCACTCGGAAGTTAAATCGATTGTATACAAGTCACTAGTACGTCCTCACTTAGATATTGTTGTTCTGTATGGGGTCCCCATCAAAAGGGGTTAATGGAGGCTTTAGAGAAGGTCCAAAGAAGAGCCGCCCGATTCGTGACAGGTATATATAGTTGGAGGGAAAGCGTAAGTGCGATGTTGAAGGAGTTAGGTTGGGAAGACCTGGAACACCGAAGGCGTTGCTCTCGACGGAAGCTAATTGAAAAATTCGACTGACGTATTTCGGAATGACAGCAGCAAATATTGCTACCAGCAACATTCATATCTCGAAATGACCGCGAAAATAAGATAAGAGAAATCAGGGCCAGAACCGATTCATTTCTGTACTCATTTTTCCCACGAGCGATTAGGGAATGGAATAGAAAGGATTTACCGGGCGAGTAAACTTAAAATCCGACAGGAGTAGCTTTCGATAAAGCACTCCAGCCATCCTGATCTGGGTTTTCCATGGTTTTCCCAGATCACTCCACGCGAATGCGGGGATGGTTCCTCACAATAGCCCATGGGCGCCTCCTGCCATATCCCGTATACCCTTCCAAACCACAACCCTTTCGATAGGTGCAATGCACCCTCCGCCACACACTTTTAGTGAATCGCGGAGTAATAATAAAACCCTTCAAAAATGACTGGTTGAACTCACATTTGGGGCTCATAAATAAATAAAACAGGAACTAAAAATACTGGTGCATGTCATCGGTAGCTATATAAATTTTGTTAATAATTAACTTCTGTGCCCGGAAAAAATGACGGCTTGGACACAGATTTCTGGCTTTTTACTTAAATGATTTTTAGAAGCTCAAATGATAGAGAGCTGTTAAATGTTTTACGGTAGGTGTTTGAGGCACCGTGAAAATTTTAATAACACTTCTTTCGTAATGTCTAATTACAAAATCGAAGACCTGGCTGAAGGATATGCGGTCTTTGACACATCTCGAATTTTTAAATTTGCAAAAAAAAAAAAAAAACATTTTGAAATTTTAATACATTCAAATTTAGTATTTAATAAATTAAAAAATAACCAAACCACGTTTATTAATCGTGTTTTAATTTTTTGCGGGTGGTTTCGAAATTATCTTCTTATATATAAAAATCAATGTTTGTGGGTTTGTTCGTCTTCTATGCATTCCTATACCATTTATCAGATTGCAATGAAACTTTGGAGAGTTTTCGAGTGTGCCTCTGCGAAGGTTCCTGTGGAAAAAAATTTCCTAAAAGTCACCCCCTATTCCCAATAGCACCCCATAATTTAGGCAAAACCACATTTTTTATCCGATTTAGATAGGAATTTGTACACTTATACTTTAAAACAAACAGAAAAATACTGCCAACATATGGTTTCCGAATATTCATCCCCTCTCCCCCTTTCCACCCCCATTACGTTTTTACCCCATAATTTAGGCAAACCACATTTTTTATCCGATTTAGATAAGAATTTGTACACTTATACTTTAAAACAAACAGAAAAATATTGCCAACATATGGTTTCCGAATATTCATGCCCTCTCCCCCTTTCCACCCCCATTACGTTTTTACCCCATAATTTAGGCAAACCACATTTTTTATCCAATTTAGATAAGAATTTGTACACTTATGCTTTAAAAAAGAAAGAGAAATACTGTTCACATTAATTTCACAAAAAACCCAATCCCTCTCCTCTCTTTCCACCACCTTAATTACCCCCTCTTCCCCATAACACCCCATAATTTAAACAAACCCGCAAACCGTTCGTCCGATTATGGCGAAGCTATGGTGAATTGTCGAGGGGATGTCGATGTCGAAAATGGTTCCTGTCAAAAAAAATTTAAAAAACCACCCCTCCTCCCCATAATTTAGACAAAACCACATATTTCATCAGATTTCAATGGGAATTTGCACACTTATACTTTGAAACAAACAGAAAAATACTGCCTGCATATGTTTTCCAAAGCGCATCCCCTCTCACCCTTTCCAACTGAAAATGAATGAAACAGCAGTTTAAAATTTATATGTAAATATTTTTTCATTTAATCTATGTGTCTACTCAAGTCCAGCAATAGTGAAGCATTGCCGGGTCAGCTAGTATTTACATAAATATGGAAAAAAGTAACACATTGGGCACGAAAGTGGGTTCAACTTCCACGCAAACAAATTCTGCAGCAAGCCGTCAATACCGCTACTAAATAATGTCAGCAAAAATTATTACCGCTGACCTGTTTTATTGAGGTGGGTGAATGGTTAACGCTCTGGCCTCGCATTCGGGAGGACGTGGGTTCGAATCCCCGTCCGGGCATCCAGATTTGGGTTTTCCATGGTTTCTCCAAATCACCCCTGGTGAATGCCGGGATGCTTCCTTCAAAAAGGCCATGGCCGAATTACTTCCCGTTCCTTGTCCCCAGTCCCATCCCGCCTCTAATGACCTTAGCTGTCGACGAGGCGTGAAGCCGTAAAAAAAAAAAAAAAAAAAAAAAAAAAAAAAAAAAAAAAAATGGACGGTTCAAACAAAATAAAAATATGTTCCTCCTTTTAATGTCTGCTTTCCATTGCTACAAAAATTAAGTTGTTGCACGTATCGACATTAAACACAAAGATGTTTACCTTAAATTCAATCCATAATTCGGTTACGCTTTCTGAAGTTCATCAGTAAAGCAGCGGTTTGATTAACGTTTTCCGTTTATTTTAATTTGCTGTATTTCAGAAAACTGGAGAAACAAATATCCAGTTAAAATCTACTCTAACAGAATCTAATGACTAGTATCTTACTGTGATCCTTGGTAGGTCTTACAGCACAAAGATGTTTACGTAATTTAAACATTATATACACTTATCGCCTTTAATTAACGTAATCCATATAATGTTCTACATTTCAGAGAACTGAAGAAATGAATAACTAAAGTCAAAAAATGAAATAAAGTAGTAGTGTGATATTTTGTCAATATTTCTTGGAAGGAGTGTTCATCTGAAATACAATATGTGGCGGATATTTCTCCCATCTCTAAATGATTATAATTTATTGCTACGTTCTACATCTACATCTATACTCTGCAATTCACAAACATTGTGGGTGGCAGAGGGTGCTAAGCACCAATGATAATTCTGCGCTTTCCAGTCCCAAACACAACGAGGAAAGAAAGAATACATAAAAGTATCAGTACGGCGTCTTATTTCTCGAATCTTATCCCTCCGGTCAATGCGACACAAATACGTTAGCGGAATAAGTATCTCACTGCACTCGTAGGTCATAGAATTTCGCATATTCTCCAATAAATTCAAACGCAAATGACGTCGTCTGTCTTCCAAACGATCCCAGCCCAATCTATGTATCAATTCTGTAACGCTTTCATAAGGGCTGTAGCAACCAGTCACGAATCTAGCGGCTCTCCTCTGTACTTTCTCTAACGTGTCAATCAATCCCTTGTGATTCGGATCCCAAATTGCACAACAGTATTCCAAATGCTGACGAACTAGTGTTTTGTACGCAATTTCCTTTGTATGAGCATTACAACTTCTGAAAATACGACCTATAAAACGTAGTTAGCTTTGCCTACGACGGAAGTTATGTGCAAGCCCCATTTCATGTTGCTTTGTACTGTTACCCCTAGATACTCCAGGGAATCAACCGTGTCAACAACAGCATTGTTTACTTTGTACTCGTGAGCAAACTGTTTTTGTTACTTATTCGCATTGCCTTGCACTTTTTACATTTAAGTGTAAGCTGCCATTAACGGCACCATTCGGAAATAGCATCCAAATTCGTCGGTACATACAAGTACATACAATTCATAAACTTTTGTTGGATGTTAATCTTGATTAAAAGCTCTAAAAAATTAAAAAAAAGTTACAAAATTGCTGCGGGATGCCATTTCAAATTCTAAGATATACAAATATCTCTTACAGATTCATAATAGTATAGATTCCTTTATTTTACTGTATCCCTGTGGTTCATAGTCCGTTTTTTATGTGCCTCTCAATTATTCCAAATTTGAGTTTCATAGGCGGGAAACAGGCTAATTCCGGGATGGTTTCTTCAAAAGGGCATGGCCGAATACTTTCCCATTCCTCGCCTCCAGTGTTTTCCCACTTCTAATAACTTCGAATGTCGATAAGGCGTGCATTACACAAATATAATTGAAGGATTTATACGAATTTGCCCATAATGATAGTTTATGCCAATGGTTATAGCATAGTTTAAAGGCTCTCAGACCAACACCTTTAATGAAATTGTATTTGAAGAATTATTGGTAGCAAGCTGGTAGTTGATTGAGTAAATATGGTTTTGTACATTTTTCTTGCAATTAATTTGTGAATTTGTGTAAATGACATTGTTTTATGGAAAGAAATTATGTAAATACTATTTAACTTGTTAAAGGAGAGTAAAGTTTGTGAAACATCGATTAAATGTTTGTAATTCTAAGTATTGATGTAAGCTACGATGTTTAGAGGACGGTTTGCGACTGTTTGGAGTGGTTTTTGTAGATAATTTTGTCTGTAAATATCTTTAATTTTCATTTCTGTGCGTTTCGTAAACATTGTGAATGATTTTGTATTATTTCTGATTGTTTGAATGTGATTTTAATTGTTTAAGTATTGTTACAATTCGAGATACGTCGGTGGGAAGTCTGAATTATTCTGGAATTTTCTGTAAGGCTTATATAAGCGATCTTCAGAGACGAGTTAGATAGTTGAGTTTTAATTTTGAAAAGTTTAGTTTTGAAGGTGTTGCAAGTTATAATCGCTGGGTCATTTGTTAACGTAGTATCTTTGTATGAATATAAACAAACTAGAAAGTGATTCTTCTTGAACCAATCATTTCATTTTAAAACGAGATAACGTATCAATAAGATACTTTTTATACCAACCAGTAACATGTTTCCTTTGATACAGAAGACAAAAACTTAAAATACGGATTTTTTGTTTGGGTCTGCACAGAACGAAACTAATCTTTTTGACGTCACATCATATAGCGACCGTTCATGTTACAGGAAATAAAAATACGTTACGTGAAATAGAATTTAAAAAGCGTTCGCTAATTTAATTCCTGCGCAGTATTGTCTGTGGTTTTAATACTGTTTGGCAGCGCTATCATAACCGTGGCGTCGCAATTTGATGATGGATTCTTGCGTAATTCGATGAAAAAAATTTGAAATGCGAGGAATAAATTTTTTTGATTTATTAGTTATAGATGTAGTTCCTTGTGCCTTTGCGACGTTTTTCTTCTGGTCCGGGCTGCATTTCAACCTAACCACAACCGGTAGAAAGAAAACAAAACACCCAATGTACATGTCTGGCGTTTAGTTTCTTGTGGCTTTGTCGATTTTGGTCCAGGACACATTTCAACGCAACTACCTCAATTTTGAGATACGATATCTGAGAACCGAGAGACATATCGAAAAATTTTACTCTTTACTTTCGGTTTTGTCTCGTCGAGTTACATAAGAAACTGTCATCAAATATGACATTGGCGAAATTTTTCTTCAGGTCTAGGCCGCATTTTAACGGAACCGCGTCAGTTTTGAGGCAATTTATCTCGAAAAGTAAGCCAGATATCGAAAAAATTTACTCTTTACTTTCGATTTGTCTCATCGAGACACTTAAGAATCCTTCAACAAATTTGGCTTCGGCCACATTTTGCTTCTGGTCCAGTCCGCATTTCAACCTAACCTCTCTTTTGAGACAGTGTTGTATATTTTGAGAACTAAGCGAGATATCGAAAAATTTTACCACACTTTCGATTTGTATCACCGAGTTACATAAGACTTAATCAGCAAATTTGTCTTTGGCGAAGATTTTTTCTGGTCGATGTCGCATTTCAACATTGCATCTCGAGCACTAAGGCAGAATCAAAAAATTTTACTCCTTACATTGGATCTGTCTCATCGAGTTACCTAAGAATCCGTTATCAAATTTGACTTTGGCGAAATTTACCTCCTGGTCTTGGCCGCAATTTAACCTGACCACACCGAGAGTGGTTGGTGAGTGGTTAACGCTCTGGCTTCGCATTCGGGAGGACGCCGGTTCGAATCCCCGTCCGGGCATCCAGATTTGGGTTTTCCATTGTTTCCCCAAATCACTCCAGGCTAATGCGGGGATGCTTCCTTCAAAAAGTCATGGCCGAATCCCTTCCCGTTCCTTCTCCCATCCCGCCTCTAATTACCTCGACCAATAGGTAAAAAAAAAAAGAAAGTTTTATACCTCATTTTCGATTTTTCTCGTCGAGTTACATACGAGTCAATAATCAACATACCCAGCTCACTTTTGAGAAAGTATATCTTAAGAACTAAACGATATATATATATACAGGGTGTTACAAAAAGGTACGGCCAAACTTTCAGGAAACATTCCTCACACACAAACAAAGAAAATATGTTATGTGGACATGTGTCCGGAAACGCTTACTTTCCATGTTAGAGCTCATTTTATTACTTCTCTTCAAATCACATTAAACATGGAATGGAAACACACAGCAACAGAACGTATCAGCGTGACTTCAAACACTTTGTTACAGGAAATGTTCAAAATGTCCTCCGTTAGCGAGGATACATGCATCCACCCTCCGTCGCATGGAATCCCTGATGCGCTGATGCAGCCCTGGAGAATGGCGTATTGTATCACAGCCGTCCACAATATGAGCTCTAACATGGAAAGTAAGCGTTTCCGGACACATGTCCACATAACATATTTTCTTTGTTTGTGTGTGAGGAATGTTTCCTGAATGTTTGGCCGTACCTTTTTGTAACACCCTATATATATATATATATATATACAGGTGGGGCATTTAATATGTTTTCTGGAAATATTTCGGAAAGAAAGCATTTTAACAAACAATAACCTATATAAAAAATAATCGTACAGTAGGGGGCTACAATTACGTGATATTGGTTTTTTCACAGGTGGCGCTGTTGTCGTTACAACAAGGTCAACTTAATTCTTTTAAATGGGAACCGCTATTTTTTTTTTTTTTTGAAGATTCCGATTCCTCATGAAAAAAATAAAAATAGTTTGCTTAACTCACTTTTCTGTTAGCCTCACAGATGGCGCTGTAATCGCGAAAAATTAATATTCGGGTTTTTTGTGTATAATTTTAATTATTGTTTAAATAATTACATGTAATTTTCATTCTGTAAACATGGAAGGTAATTTTAAAGGATAATGACGAAATTGATTTTTTAAATGCTTTTTCTTACTTATTTGCAGCCAATGTCTACAGCAGGTGCTCAAAAAGGTGACCATTTACTTCCAGACATTTTCTGACCCTTTGCTGAAATGAACAGCTCGAAGAGTGTCAGAAAATGTCTGGAAGTAAATGGTCACCTTTTTGAGCACCTGCTGTAGACATTGGCTGCAAATAAGTAAGAAAAAGCATTTAAAAAATCAATTTCGTCATTATCCTTTAAAATTACCTTCCATGTTTACAGAATGAAAATTACATGTAATTATTTAAACAATAATTAAAATTATACACAAAAAACGCGAATATTCATTTTTCGCGATTACAGCGCCATCTGTAAAGCTAACAGAAAAGTGAGTTAAGCAAACTATTTTTATTTTCTCATGAGGAATCGGAATCTTCAAAAAAAAAAAAATAGGGATTCCCATTTAAAAGAATTAAGTTGACCTTGTTGTAAAGACAACAGTGCCACCTGTGAAAAAACCAATATCACATAATTGTAGCCCCCTACTGTACGATTATTTTTATATAGGTTATTGTTTGTTAAAATGCTTTCTTTCCGAAATATTTCCAGAAAACATATTAAATGCCCCATATATATATATATATATATAATATATAGGGTGTTACAAAAAGGTACGGCCAAACATTCAGGAAACATTCCTCACACACAAACAAAGAAAATATGTTATGTGGACATGTGTCCGGAAACGCTTACTTTCCATGTTAGAGCTCATATTGTGGACGGCTGTGATACAATACGCCATTCTCCAGGGCTGCATCAGCGCATCAGGGATTCCATGCGACGGAGGGTGGATGCATGTATCCTCGCTAACGGAGGACATTTTGAACATTTCCTGTAACAAAGTGTTTGAAGTCACGCTGATACGTTCTGTTGCTGTGTGTTTCCATTCCATGTTTAATGTGATTTGAAGAGAAGTAATAAAATGAGCTCTAACATGGAAAGTAAGCGTTTCCGGACACATGTCCACATAACATATTTTCTTTGTTTGTGTGTGAGGAATGTTTCCTGAAAGTTTGGCCGTACCTTTTTGTAACACCCTGTATATATATATATCGTTTAGTTCTTAAGATATACTTTCTCAAAAGTGAGCTGGGTATGTTGATTATTGACTCGTATGTAACTCGACGAGAAAAATCGAAAATGAGGTATAAAACTTTCTTTTTTTTTTTACCTATTGGTCGAGGTAATTAGAGGCGGGATGGGAGAAGGAACGGGAAGGGATTCGGCCATGACTTTTTGAAGGAAGCATCCCCGCATTAGCCTGGAGTGATTTGGGGAAACAATGGAAAACCCAAATCTGGATGCCCGGACGGGGATTCGAACCGGCGTCCTCCCGAATGCGAAGCCAGAGCGTTAACCACTCACCAACCACTCTCGGTGTGGTCAGGTTAAATTGCGGCCAAGACCAGGAGGTAAATTTCGCCAAAGTCAAATTTGATAACGGATTCTTAGGTAACTCGATGAGACAGATCCAATGTAAGGAGTAAAATTTTTTGATTTCTGCCTTAGTGCTCGAGATGCAATGTTGAAATGCGACATCGACCAGAAAAAATCTTCGCCAAAGACAAATTTGCTGATTAAGTCTTATGTAACTCGGTGATACAAATCGAAAGTGTGGTATGAAATTTTTCGATATCTCGCTTAGTTCTCAAAATATACAACACTGTCTCAAAAGAGAGGTTAGGTTGAAATGCGGACTGGACCAGAAGCAAAATGTGGCCGAAGCCAAATTTGTTGAAGGATTCTTAAGTGTCTCGATGAGACAAATCGAAAGTAAAGAGTAAATTTTTTCGATATCTGGCTTACTTTTCGAGATAAATTGCCTCAAAACTGACGCGGTTCCGTTAAAATGCGGCCTAGACCTGAAGAAAAATTTCGCCAATGTCATATTTGATGACAGTTTCTTATGTAACTCGACGAGACAAACCGAAAGTAAAGAGTAAAATTTTTCGATATGTCTCTCGGTTCTCAAGATATCGTATCTCAAAATTGAGGTAGTTGCGTTGAAATGTGTCCTGGACCAAAATCGACAAAGCCACAAGAAACTAAACGCCAGACATGTACATTGGGTGTTTTGTTTTCTTTCTACCGGTTGTGGTTAGGTTGAAATGCAGCCCGGACCAGAAGAAAAACGTCGCAAAGGCACAAGGAACTACATCTATAACTAATAAATCAAAAAAATTTATTCCTCGCATTTCAAATTTTTTTCATCGAATTACGCAAGAATCCATCATCAAATTGCGACGCCACGGTTATGATAGCGCTGCCAAACAGTATTAAAACCACAGACAATACTGCGCAGGAATTAAATTAGCGAACGCTTTTTAAATTCTATTTCACGTAACGTATTTTTATTTCCTGTAACATGAACGGTCGCTATATGATGTGACGTCAAAAAGATTAGTTTCGTTCTGTGCAGACCCAAACAAAAAATCCGTATTTTAAGTTTTTGTCTTCTGTATCAAAGGAAACATGTTACTGGTTGGTATAAAAAGTATCTTATTGATACGTTATCTCGTTTTAAAATGAAATGATTGGTTCAAGAAGAATCACTTTCTAGTTTGTTTATATTCATACAAAGATACTACGTTAACAAATGACCCAGCGATTATAACTTGCAACACCTTCAAAACTAAACTTTTCAAAATTAAAACTCAACTAACTAACTCGTCTCTGAAGATCGCTTATATAAGCCTTACAGAAAATTCCAGAATAATTCAGACTTCCCACCGACGTATCTCGAATTGTAACAATACTTAAACAATTAAAATCACATTCAAACAATCAGAAATAATACAAATCATTCACAATGTTTACGAAACGCACAGAAATGAAAATTAAAGATATTTACAGACAAATTATCTACAAAAACCACTCCAAACAGTCGCAAACCGTCCTCTAAACATCGTAGCTTACATCAATACTTAGAATTACAAACATTTAATCGATGTTTCACAAACTTTACTCTCCTTTAACAAGTTAAATAGTATTTACATAATTTCTTTCCATAAAACAATGTCATTTACACAAATTCACAAATTAATTGCAAGAAAAATGTACAAAACCATATTTACTCAATCAACTACCAGCTTGCTACCAATAATTCTTCAAATACAATTTCATTAAAGGTGTTGGTCTGAGAGCCTTTAAACTATGCTATAACCATTGGCATAAACTATCATTATGGGCAAATTCGTATAAATCCTTCAATTATATTTTGTGTAATGCACGCCTTATCGACATTCGAAGTTATTAGAAGTGGGAAAACACTGGAGGCGAGGAATGGGAAAGTATTCGGCCATGCCCTTTTGAAGAAACCATCCCGGAATTAGCCTGTTTCCCGCCTATGAAACTCAAATTTGGAATAATTGAGAGGCACATAAAAAACGGACTATGAACCACAGGGATACAGTAAAATAAAGGAATCTATACTATTATGAATCTGTAAGAGATATTTGTATATCTTAGAATTTGAAATGGCATCCCGCAGCAATTTTGTAACTTTTTTTTAATTTTTTAGAGCTTTTAATCAAGATTAACATCCAACAAAAGTTTATGAATTGTATGTACTTGTATGTACCGACGAATTTGGATGCTATTTCCGAATGGTGCCGTTAATGGCAGCTTACACTTAAATGTAAAAAGTGCAAGGCAATGCGAATAAGTAACAAAAACAGTTTGCTCACGAGTACAAAGTAAACAATGCTGTTGTTGACACGGTTGATTCCCTGGAGTATCTAGGGGTAACAGTACAAAGCAACATGAAATGGGGCTTGCACATAACTTCCGTCGTAGGCAAAGCTAACTACGTTTTATAGGTCGTATTTTCAGAAGTTGTAATGCTCATACAAAGGAAATTGCGTACAAAACACTAGTTCGTCAGCATTTGGAATACTGTTGTGCAATTTGGGATCCGAATCACAAGGGATTGATTGACACGTTAGAGAAAGTACAGAGGAGAGCCGCTAGATTCGTGACTGGTTGCTACAGCCCTTATGAAAGCGTTACAGAATTGATACATAGATTGGGCTGGGATCGTTTGGAAGACAGACGACGTCATTTGCGTTTGAATTTATTGGAGAATATGCGAAATTCTATGACCTACGAGTGCAGTGAGATACTTATTCCGCTAACGTATTTGTGTCGCATTGACCGGAGGGATAAGATTCGAGAAATAAGACGCCGTACTGATACTTTTATGTATTCTTTCTTTCCTCGTTGTGTTTGGGACTGGAAAGCGCAGAATTATCATTGGTGCTTAGCACCCTCTGCCACCCACAATGTTTGTGAATTGCAGAGTATAGATGTAGATGTAGAACGTAGCAATAAATTATAATCATTTAGAGATGGGAGAAATATCCGCCACATATTGTATTTCAGATGAACACTCCTTCCAAGAAATATTGACAAAATATCACACTACTACTTTATTTCATTTTTTGACTTTAGTTATTCATTTCTTCAGTTCTCTGAAATGTAGAACATTATATGGATTACGTTAATTAAAGGCGATAAGTGTATATAATGTTTAAATTACGTAAACATCTTTGTGCTGTAAGACCTACCAAGGATCACAGTAAGATACTAGTCATTAGATTCTGTTAAGTAGATTTTAACTGGATATTTGTTTCTCCAGTTTTCTGAAATACAGCAAATTAAAATAAACGGAAAACGTTAATCAAACCGCTGCTTTACTGATGAACTTCAGAAAGCGTAACCGAATTATGGATTGAATTTAAGGTAAACATCTTTGTGTTTAATGTCGATACGTGCAACAACTTAATTTTTGTAGCAATGGAAAGCAGACATTAAAAGGAGGAACATATTTTTATTTTGTTTGAACCGTCCATTTTTTTTTTTTTTTTTTTTTTTTTTTTTTTTTTTTTTTTTTTACGGCTTCACGCCTCGTCGACAGCTAAGGTCATTAGAGGCGGGATGGGACTGGGGACAAGGAACGGGAAGTAATTCGGCCATGGCCTTTTTGAAGGAAGCATCCCGGCATTCACCAGGGGTGATTTGGAGAAACCATGGAAAACCCAAATCTGGATGCCCGGACGGGGATTCGAACCCACGTCCTCCCGAATGCGAGGCCAGAGCGTTAACCATTCACCCACCTCAATAAAACAGGTCAGCGGTAATAATTTTTGCTGACATTATTTAGTAGCGGTATTGACGGCTTGCTGCAGAATTTGTTTGCGTGGAAGTTGAACCCACTTTCGTGCCCAATGTGTTACTTTTTTCCATATTTATGAAATACTAGCTGACCCGGCAATGCTTCACTATTGCTGGACTTGAGTAGACACATAGATTAAATGAAAAAATATTTACATATAAATTTTAAACTGCTGTTTCATTCATTTTCAGTTGGAAAGGGTGAGAGGGGATGCGCTTTGGAAAACATATGCAGGCAGTATTTTTCTGTTTGTTTCAAAGTATAAGTGTGCAAATTCCCATTGAAATCTGATGAAATATGTGGTTTTGTCTAAATTATGGGGAGGAGGGGTGGTTTTTTAAATTTTTTTTGACAGGAACCATTTTCGACATCGACATCCCCTCGACAATTCACCATAGCTTCGCCATAATCGGACGAACGGTTTGCGGGTTTGTTTAAATTATGGGGTGTTATGGGGAAGAGGGGGTAATTAAGGTGGTGGAAAGAGAGGAGAGGGATTGGGTTTTTTGTGAAATTAATGTGAACAGTATTTCTCTTTCTTTTTTAAAGCATAAGTGTACAAATTCTTATCTAAATTGGATAAAAAATGTGGTTTGCCTAAATTATGGGGTAAAAACGTAATGGGGGTGGAAAGGGGGAGAGGGCATGAATATTCGGAAACCATATGTTGGCAATATTTTTCTGTTTGTTTTAAAGTATAAGTGTACAAATTCTTATCTAAATCGGATAAAAAATGTGGTTTGCCTAAATTATGGGGTAAAAACGTAATGGGGGTGGAAAGGGGGAGAGGGGATGAATATTCGGAAACCATATGTTGGCAGTATTTTTCTGTTTGTTTTAAAGTATAAGTGTACAAATTCCTATCTAAATCGGATAAAAAATGTGGTTTTGCCTAAATTATGGGGTGCTATTGGGAATAGGGGGTGACTTTTAGGAAATTTTTTTCCACAGGAACCTTCGCAGAGGCACACTCGAAAACTCTCCAAAGTTTCATTGCAATCTGATAAATGGTATAGGAATGCATAGAAGACGAACAAACCCACAAACATTGATTTTTATATATAAGAAGATAATTTCGAAACCACCCGCAAAAAATTAAAACACGATTAATAAACGTGGTTTGGTTATTTTTTAATTTATTAAATACTAAATTTGAATGTATTAAAATTTCAAAATGTTTTTTTTTTTTTTTGCAAATTTAAAAATTCGAGATGTGTCAAAGACCGCATATCCTTCAGCCAGGTCTTCGATTTGTAATTAGACATTACGAAAGAAGTGTTATTAAAATTTTCACGGTGCCTCAAACACCTACCGTAAAACATTTAACAGCTCTCTGACTATCATTTGAGCTTCTAAAAATCATTTAAGTAAAAAGCCAGAAATCTGTGTCCAAGCCGTCATTTTTTCCGGGCACAGAAGTTAATTATTAACAAAATTTATATAGCTACCGATGACATGCACCAGTATTTTTAGTTCCTGTTTTATTTATTTATGAGCCCCAAATGTGAGTTCAACCAGTCATTTTTGAAGGGTTTATTATTACTCCACGATTCACTAAAGTGTGTGGCGGAGGGTGCATTGCACCTATCCGAAAGGGTTGTGGTTTGGAAGGGATATACGGGATATGGCAGGAGGCGCCCATGGGCTATTGTGAGGAACCATCCCAGCATTCGCCTGGAGTGATCTGGGAAAACCACGGAAAACCCAGATCAGGATGGCCGGAGAGCTTTTTCGAAAGCTACTCCTGTCGGATTTTAAGTTTACTCGCCCGGTAAATCCATTCTATTCCATTCCCTAATCGCTCGTGGGAAAAATGAGTACAGAAATGAATCGGTTCTGGCCCCGATTTCTCTTATCTTATTTTCGCAGTCATTCCGAGATATGAATGTTGCTGGTAGCAATATTTCTTTGCTGTCATTCCGAAATATGTCAGTCGGGAATTTTTCAATTAGCTTCCGTCGAGAGCAACGCCTTCGGTGTTCCAGGTCTTCCCAACCTAACTCCAACATCGCACTTACGCTTTCCCTCCAACTATATATACCTGTCACGAATCGGGCGGGCTCTTCTTTGGACCTTCTCTAATGCCTCCATTAACCCCTTTTGATGGGGACCCCATACAGAACAACAATATTCTAAGTGAGGACGCACTAGTGACTTGTACGCAATCGATTTAACTTCCGGAGTGCGTTGTTTTAAATTACGACCTAGAAATCGGAGCATACGATTTGCTTTCCCATTTACCTTCTCGATTTGTTGACTCCACGACAAATTATTATTGTTATCCCTAAGAATTTAGCGGAATTTACAGTTCTAAGGACAGTGCCATTAATTGTATATTCAGAGCTAAATGGTGTCACCTTTTTACTTACACGCATGACTTGGCACTTTTTAGCGTTTAACTCCAACTGCCAGTCTTTACACCACGCAATTATTTTCACAATATCGTCTTGTAACAACGCGCAGTCGTCCTGGGTTTTGATTTCACGCTATATACAGGGTGATTCGCGAAGAGATGCAAATATTTTAATATATTATTTTACAAGTAAACTAAAGAAAAACGTTCATATAAATATAGATCCGCAAATGTTTAGTTGCGGAGTCTGGGACATGTTTTATTAGATTCACCAGATCAATAACAACAAAATAAATGGAAATCGTGCTTTACTGTAACCTCGTACAGATTTTGCGATGGCTTCATATTAGCGAGGTTGCTAAATTTCAGATAAAATCTTTTATTAGCCGTAACTAAATATTTGCGGACCTATGTTTATATGAACGTTTTTCTTTGAAAAAGGGTTTAACCCGAAATATCGTTTTTTATGTTTTTCTGTGTTGTTTTGTGTTGCTGCTGCCCTCCTCCCTTCAGCTTTGGTGTGTGTTGGGTGTATTTTACCAGTGCTGTCCATATAAATATTAAAATATTTGCATATTTTCTTGAATCACCCTGTATATAAGTTAATTACTAACGAAAACTGACTGTAAGAACGGTTATCAAATAATTAGGTGAAAGGAGTTCTCCGATATAACAGATCTTAACCCAAAATACAGACTAAGGTTAGATTCAACATTATATAATGTAGCCAAGTGTGCTTTAATTTTTTAATCATATTTACAATGAATTAAATAAACTTATTAGTTGCTATAGAAATGCAATAAAGATTGATTCGCTCATTTACGAAAGAAGTGCGAAACATACATCGAAAAATACACAGAAAAAAAAACAAACAAAAAATACGTAGAAGTTTCACTGCTTGTCGCTAAAAATTACCCCGACCGGAAACTATCCTGCACCCAAAACATTGTAACAAGTCATTCATATACAGGGTGTTACAAAAAGGTACGGCCAAACCTTCAGGAAACATTCCTCACACACAAACAAAGAAAATATGTTATGTGGACATGTGTCCGGAAACGCTTACTTTCCATGTTAGAGCTCATATTGTGGACGGCTGTGATACAATACGCCATTCTCCAGGGCTGCATCAGCGCATCAGGGATTCCATGCGACGGAGGGTGGAAGCATGTATCCTCGCTAACGGAGGACATTTTGAACATTTCCTGTAACAAAGTGTTTGAGGTCACGCTGGTACGTTCTGTTGCTGTGTGTTTCCATTCCATGTTTAATGTGATTTGAAGAGAAGTAATAAAATGAGCTCTAACATGGAAAGTAAGCGTTTCCGGACACATGTCCACATAACATATTTTCTTTGTTTGTGTGTGAGGAATGTTTCCTGAAAGTTTGGCCGTACCTTTTGTAACACCCTGTATAGACGGTGTAGGTATGTTCTGCTACGGAAGCGGGGTAAGGCGTGGGCGACATTTCTCAAGAAAACTAAATAATGACGAATCTCAACACCGTCGTTGGTTGGTTTATTCAAAATTTCAAAATAAAGTGTTCTGTTTTCCTTGTAGACTAATTGGCAATTCACGAACATCAGATGTAACAAGGAATGTGCTGTGGCTGAAAACACTTAAGTGACATCTTACATAGACACGAGAATACTAGAGAACATATGGCATTTATGTTTCAATGGATGATATTAGAAAAGGATATAAAGCATGAAAAGCAATATAACAGAAAAAGAAAGGCTAATTCATGAATCTCTAAAGATTAATTGGAACCATTAATTTGTTACCCACTCATAACCTGACATTTAGAGGTCGCAGACAATCCTTTAAGATTGGTGGCGACAGCGGAAATTCCGGTAACTTCATATATTTGTTTAAATTGATTTCTAAATATGATCTTACATTACGGAAACACATGAAACACACTAATGACAAACAACTTACACATCATTATCTAAGGCCACGACATTCAAATTGAATTGATCACATTTATGTTAAAAACCAATGAACTATTTCGTAGGGAAAATGAGGCAAAATATTATTAGGCAATACTGGAAAAGTTAGAAAAAAAATGGACTAAGTATTCCAACACGGCCGTCGTCAATGTTCACAGTTGTGAAAATACGGTAGGCATAAATAGTGCAGTTTTTAAAAATTAATAGAAAATTATTTTCGAAGTAAAATAGGTCACCAAAGGCTTTGACAGTATTACCAGTTCATCATCATCATCATCCTCAACAGTTTCCATCCTCTGGCCAGGTCTGCTTCATGCATTTCCTTCTTTCATCCCACCACCTCTCTGTCACCACTTTGTTCCAGTCCTCTCCTCTCTCCTCCACTCCTTTCAGCCATCCATCTCTTGGTCTTCCTCTGGGTCGTTTACCACGCATCTTAATTTCGTGGATTTTTCTCGGGATTCTCTGAGCCTCCATTCTCTTGACAAGTCCATACCATCTGTCTGGTCCTCTCTACCCTTTCCTGTAGGGGTTCCTCTTTCATGGTGCGTCTAATCACTTCATTCTTTATTCTGTCCATTTTAGTGACTCCCATTCTATCTCTTAAAAACTTCATTTCACTTGCTTGTACTCTGCTGATGTCCTGCTTTTTCATTGTCCATGTTTCAGCAGCGTAAGTTAAGATAGGCACATAGTATGTATCATAGATTACTCTCTTTGCTTCTCTGTGGCACCTCTTTATTCCATATCAGTATTACAGTATTACCAGTTGAGGTAGTAAAATAGGTCACCAAAGATTTTGACAGAATAACCAGTTCAGGTAGTAAAATAGGTCACCAAAGATTTTGACGTATTACCAGTTGAGGTAGTACAATAGGTCATCAAAGACTTTGACAGAATTACCAGTTGAGGTAGTAACATAGGTCACCAAAGACTTTGACAGAATTACCAGTTGAGGTAGTAAAATAGGTCACCAAAGACTTTGACAGAATTACCAGTTGAGGTAGTAACATAGGTCACCAAAGACTTTGACAGAATTACCAGTTGAGGTAGTAAAATAGGTCACCAAAGATTTTGACGTATTACCAGTTGAGGTAGTACAATAGGTCATCAAAGACTTTGACAGAATTACCAGTTGAGGTAGTAACATAGGTCACCAAAGACTTTGACAGAATTACCAGTTGAGGTAGTAAAATAGGTCACCAAAGACTTTGACAGAATTACCAGTTGAGGTAGTAACATAGGTCACCAAAGACTTTAACAGAATTACCAGTTGAGGTAGTAACATAGGTCACCAAAGACTTTGACAGAATTACCAGTTGAGGTAGTAACATAGGTCACCAAAGACTTTGACAGAATTACCAGTTGAGGTAGTAACATAGGTCACCAAAGACTTTGACAGAATTACCAGTTGAGGTAGTAACATAGGTCACCAAAGACTTTGACAGCATTACCAATACTAGTAGATTAAATATAAAAATATGGGAACGGATGCAATAGGAGAAGTAAGTGAATTCTGTTACTTGGAAAGTAAAATTACAACCGATGGCCGAAGCAGGAATGATGTTAAAAGCAGAATAGTACTAGCAAAAAGAGCCTTCATGAAAAAGAGAAACCTTTTAGTTTCAATATTGATCTACGAATTAGAAAGAAATTTTTAAAACTCTTTGTGTGAAGCACAGCACTTTACGGTAGCGAAACATGGACTTTAGGAATACCGGAAATAAAGAAAATTGAAGCATTTGAATTGTGGTGCTACAGAAGAATGCTGAAAATTAAGTGGACAGACAAAGTAAGAAATGAACGAGTTTTGGAAATGTTGGGTGAGGAAAGAAGTTTGTGGAAGAAGCTTACAGAAAGAAGAGAGAGGCTGATAGGTCATATTTTGAGACATGCTGGATTGGTTAATTTGTTAGTGGAGGGAACAGTCGAAGGTAAGAACTGTAGAGGAAGACAGAGATTAGAATATATGAAACAGATAATTGAGGACGTGGGTTGTAAGGGGTATGCAGAAATGAAGAGGTTAGCACAGGATAGGAAAGGATGGAGGGCTGCATCAAACCAGTCGAAAGACTGAGGACAGCGAGAAAAAAAAAAAAACGAAAAAAAAAAAAAAAAAAAAACAGTTGAGGTAGTAAAATAGGTCACCAAAGACTCTGGAAGTATTACCAGTTGAGGTATATGTAGCTTCTAAACTGGGTTACGATATAATAAGTTTGGAGTTCAGTAATGCTAAAAGCAGGAAATTTCTGTTTTTTTTTAAAATTCTTTACCGTTATTTATTAATTAATAATATTAGTTACAGTAAAGATGATTGAATTTATTAATAAAAATTTTACGGTTTTTTAATTAATAAATTTCGTGCTCTTACGTCACCAGACGGCCTCACAAAACTTATCTCGCCCACATAAAATTTAGGTCTTGCCCCGCCAGTGTTCTGCTAGTCCCTGCCGCCAATAAGACGAGAGTTGCCAAGCGACCGCCGCGCCGGGTCGGGAATCTAATTAACAGCTCCCATTACGGCTCGTTTACCAATTACGGAGACGAGATCGATCTCAATCGAGAGCCGGGCCAGTTCGTCACCCGGAACGCAATCTCCTTTTGCGTCTTGCCTCTACCGCCACCACCGTCTGCTATGTAATTTCGCAGGCTCACTGTGCACTCACCTCGATAGCTATTGGCAGAAGATGAAACAGCCCGACCTTCGTTGGCATATTAACAGAGGCCAGAGATTTTACTAGAAATTCGAGGTTATGAGAGAAATTTTATAGCCAAGCAATTGCAAACTGCTGCAGATCATGTCACCGAAAGCCCGGTTTCGTTGGCAGATCAGCAGCGGCCACAGATGATGTTGAAATTCGAGATTGTGAGAACAATTTTATAGCTAAGCAACTGTAAAATTGGCTAGAGATAACGTCACCGAATGCCCGGTTTTGTTGTCATATTGACAGCGGCCATATATATTAGTAAAAACACTAGGCCAGAAATGTTACTGCAATTTTATAGCTAAGCAACTGCAAAATTGGCTAGAGATAACGTCACCGAATGCCCGGCCTTATTTGGCAGATCAACAGCGGCCACAGATGTTGCTAGGTTATGAGAGCAATTTTATAGCTAAGCAACTGCAAAATTGGCTGGTGGTGACGTCACCGAATGCCCGGTTTTGTTGTCATATTGACAGCGGCCATATATATTAGTAAAAACACTAGGCCAGAAATGTTACTGCAATTTTATAGCCAAGCAACTGCAAAATTGACTAGAGATAACGTCACCGAATGCCCGGCCTTATTTGGCAGATCAACAGCGGCCACAGATGTTGCTAGGTTATGAGAGCAATTTTATAGCTAAGCAACTGCAAAATTGGCTGGTGGTGACGTCACCGAATGCCCGGTTTTGTTGTCATATTGACAGCGGCCATATATATTAGTAAAAACACTAGGCCAGAAATGTTACTGCAATTTTATAGCTAAGCAACTGCAAAATTGGCTAGAGATAACGTCACCGAATGCCCGGCCTTATTTGGCAGATCAACAGCGGCCACAGATGTTGCTAGGTTATGAGAGCAATTTTATAGCTAAGCAACTGCAAAATTGGCTGGTGGTGACGTCACCGAATGCCCGGTTTTGTTGTCATATTGACAGCGGCCATATATATTAGTAAAAACACTAGGCCACAAATGTTACTGCAATTTTATAGCTAAGCAACTGCAAAATTGGCTAGAGATAACGTCACCGAATGCCCGGCCTTATTTGGCAGATCAACAGCGGCCACAGATGTTGCTAGGTTATGAGAGCAATTTTATAGCTAAGCAACTGCAAAATTGGCTGGTGGTGACGTCACCGAATGCCCGGTTTCGTTGTCATATTGACAGCGGCCATACATATTAGTAAAACACTAGGCCAGAAATGTTACTGCAATTTTATAGCTAAGCAACTGCAAAATTGGCTAGAGATGATGCCACCGAAAGCCCGTCCTTCGTTGGCAGATCAACAGCGGCCACAGATGTTGCTAGGTTATGAGAGCAATTTTATAGCTAAGCAACTGCAAATTGGCTGGTGGTGACGTCACCGAATGCCCGGTTTCGTTGTCATATGACAGCGGCCATACATATTAGTAAAAACACTAGGCCAGAAATGTTACTGCAATTTTATAGCTAAGCAACTGCAAAACTGGCTGGAGATGATGCCACCGAAAGCCCGTCCTTCGTTGGCAGATCAACAGCGGCCACAGATGTTGCTAGGTTATGAGAGCAATTTTATAGCTAAGCA
Organism: Vandiemenella viatica; assembly: GCA_031002005.1. Classification (NCBI taxonomy): domain Eukaryota; kingdom Metazoa; phylum Arthropoda; class Insecta; order Orthoptera; family Morabidae; genus Vandiemenella; species Vandiemenella viatica. The sequence goes on from JARYHS010008387.1 coordinate 27,568, forward strand.
ACTGCAAAATTGGAAACAGATGACGTCACTGAATGCTCGGCCATTGTTGGTAGGTTAACAGCGGCCAGAGTATTTAGCAGAAACTAGGTTATTCTCGCAATTGATTACCAATAGCAGAGACCATGATAAATTAAAGTTTCTTAAATGTCACTTTTATTAGCGACATGTTACTGAAAAGTAGTCGTAATTCCACGTTTATTAAGACGAAATATTTTTCCACATTTTTTTTATGAATAGAATGCTACG
>JARYHS010008390.1:0-14526 GCA_031002005.1 Vandiemenella viatica
CTTACTTATAGGTAGTAACTGGTAATGCACCAGATCCTAACTTCTAAAAGTAATGCGAAGTGGCTTCCCACAGTCTAAGCGGCGATTGTTTCTCTCTTTCGCCTACTTGCAAATGAGGAATCACCCACTCGAGTTTACTGATGGGAAATTTACTTTTCTGAGGATGTGGATTGGCTTGTATATTTGAATTTCCATTGTCCCTAAATCGAATCAGTATCAGTTCTTCTTTTACATTTACAAGTATCATTTTAAAGTCTTCGCAAAACCCAAGAGCATACTCAACGGTACACATACATCAAAGTAACCATTTACAAGATCGCGTTGCCCCTGTAATGCCCCGTTTTACGGTGGGGGAAGCTATGGATAAAATGTTCTGACATCTTAAGATTGAACTATTGGACGTACTAGTTAACACAGCTTCCCTAACCGGTCACAGACATTACTGCCAGGAAGGCAAGAGGGGCCTAGCCAAGTTGGACTGGTTGGCACTTACTTGTTTCGCTTCACTGTGTGATCCTCCGCTCACTCCTCCAGGATGCAGCTGCTCTTCATGCCTACAAACCTAACTAGAAGTATAACCGATAATCAAGATGCGAAGGGTAGTATCCGATTGAAGCACAGTTCGTAACTCAAACCCGATTTATTCCAAATGGTTAGTTATTACACACTGATCATGTATCCTCGCGATAGCACTCCAGAGCGTGCACGGTACCAGTTAACTTTAATCTACCAGGTGCAAGAGCTTTAGGTCTTTTGCGACAATTACTATGAATGGCTAAGTTCGGTGTTGAGTGATGTGACATGGGCAAGTGCTGGCATCGCCGATCACTCGACGTTCGCGTAGCGTAACGCGCTCGCGGATGTTGCTGCAGACAGACTGACTCCTTTGACCTTTGGCAAGACTATATAGCACAGCACGAATGTTCTCGAAGGCTCAAAGTCCCTCGAACACTCTCCACGTGCCTGGCGTGCCTATTCTGCAAGATCATCGATCATCCAGAACCTTCTGGAACGGCGTTGAACTCGGTGGCTGTCCTTTGCCCGACACCCGATATTCCGCCGACACTGCATCAGCTTTATTTCCGCCGAATGCGCGTCTGGGCTGCCGTTGCACGGCGATGTACAGCTCAAGGCAGGCTAACTTCAATACTATTTTATAAATCCAATGTATATTCCTAAATACCTCAAAATAGTCCACTACATTTCCTCCCTCTACAAAATTAAGCTTTGTCCCAAAGCTCTTTCACTTATGAACTTGTTAAACTTTTATGCAAAACAAAAAAAAGAATGCTAGTGGCACGCAATGGAATACCATCGTGGGGTTACAAAGTCATCGCAACAAAATTAAATGAAAGTTTTGTATAAACGTAGTCCAATCCTGGGTAAACAAAACAATTATTAGTAAAGGTTATTAGTAAAGGTATTACATGCTATGTACATAAGTTTTGAAACATCAACATTGTGTGTTAGCAGTTTGTTCATTACTGTCCTTTTTGATAGTGATTGGTACTGTCATCACAATTTCTTCTGCTGTAGGTATTTGTGTAGTTGTGTTCAAGGTTGCGATTTTCTTAGTTTGACGTTTGTACAGAGACAGTATGATTGATATTATAATAGAAATTACTAAGACTGATGTAAGGCTTATAGATGTTACCAATGTTTTATGTTTAGTCTGCAAATGCATTTGTGTCTCTACTTGTGCTATGAAGTGATTATACTTTATAGCGTCTCTAGCTTGCTGCAAATGTTTTTTAATTTCAGAAGTAAGCAACGAAGGGTTAGTTTGATTCAGTTGTATTAATTTAGTACTATGGTACATGTGTACATTGAAAGTAGGTAAGACATAATCAGGAAAAGATAAGTTAACAGGAATTGTTGTTCTATGCAACACTGGAATGAAGAAATTTTCACCTATGAATTCACAATGAGTTGCTTCCTCAATTATACCAGATCCTACTAGCTTAATTCTAGTGGTAGTTTGTTTAAGTTTTCGCCCCAACATGTGGCTATAATTTCTTGAGAATGTATCATTGAAAAATCCAATTTGATTAACTGATGACAAGTATGGACGATCTAACATTACAATTTCTCTCTGACACAAGTTTGAAAAATTGTTTGAAAAAAACATTGAAGTTTCACATGTAGGTAAATTTCTATCATGTAAGGTTAACAAAGGACAAATGGTTATTGCAGAATTATGACACTTATCTAAATCATGGTTATTTAATACTGCGTATGATTTTTGATCCGGTGTTATCAACAATATATCATGTGGTTTCCATTGAATATGACGATCTGTTTGTTCCCATGATACAGGAAAAGTATGAAGAGAGTATCTACTTAGTACAGAATCTGTCGTTCCTACTGGAATGGCGATAATAATTCTTAAATAGTTATTCATAAGTATAGCATTGACTGTTGCAATCTGATAATAATAAAATATTTTTCTAAATTACAAGGAAATAAACATATATGTTTGAGCTCCTAAATATTTTTGAATTAGTTGTAAATGCTGTAAGAAGATTTTTGGACTGAGTAAGATATCACTGAGTTTACCATCTGCTGCTTGAATTAAGGCAATTCGTAATTCGTAAGTTCAATTTTTGTATCAGATATTGTGGAATTAACTGCTGAATGAGTTGGATAGAGTATAATTGTTTGATGAAAACTTTCTCTAGTTCTTTCAAATTTTGATTCAAAGTAGTTTGGATTTCAGAAACTTTAGACATGAATGTATTAGCTAATTTAGAGATAACAAAGGTTGAGTTAGTTACTGCATTTTCTAAGTTCTTTGTTAATAAAACTTGTTTTGACACACTAATTTCCAAATTTTGAGTAATGGTTTCTAATCCTACTAATCTAGAATTTAATTTCTTTAAGTCTCGCTCTGTGACGACTCCAAAAACGTATTTCAGTACGGAGCCTCCTAGATTTACTAAACCTCGTTTAGATCGATGTGTTCCTTTAGGCAATAGTTCAAGTAAATTATAGTACTCATCATTCAATGAAGAAAAAAGAGTGTTCAGATTTGCACTAAAGTGTGAGTTATATCATCATCATATACTGGAAAATTTTGCAATGACATATCCAATAATGAAAATCTTAGTTAATTGCATACTGTGGTTATGTAGTTCTTGAAATCGATTTGGGCAATTATTGACCAAGTATACGGAGAATGAATCACATCTTGTTGCTTTACAAAAATAATACCATTTGTGAGAGGAGTTATCCTATAACTTTGACAAAAGTGATTCCCTTGAAATACTAATACAGGGTGCGGCAAAATGATCTGACGTTTTTCGCCGCCCTATTGTTGAGTGAGTAGATGGTGGGGGGTGTTGGAGATAGGCGCAATCCAGAGCCCTTACGTGAACATTTGTAGTAGCCATGGAACAATGGTCGGGTGAGCACCGTGCGTTTGTTGTCGAGGCGTTTTTTAAAAGTGGCGATTCCTGCGTTGCTGTTCAGCGGCAGTTCCGTAGACGATTTAACGTGAGTCCAAAAGGAAGAGTCCCAACTCGAAACACCATTATGCTGTGGGTGAGCACCTTCGAGCTACCAGTTCAGCGTTAAGAAGTCAACAGGTCGCCCACGGTCATCTAGGACGCCAGAGAATATCGATCAAGAGAAGCTGTGGAAGCCAGTCCTCGGCGGTCGACTCGCTAACAAGCTGCTGCTTTGCACATGTCTGACCGCTCGGTAAGACGAATTTTGCGTTTCGATCTGCACTTCCACCCGTACAAAATGGCTATTGTCCAGCAGTTAAAGCCTAATGACTATGCAAAGCGTAAAGCATTTGCAGAAGAGATGATTGCAATGCTGACGGATGAAAAATATTTAATGATGAGCGACGAGGCACATTTCCATCTGGATGGTTATGTGAACAAACAGAACATTCGTTATTGGTCGGCTACAAATCCGGAACAACTGCATGAACGTCCTCTGTATAGTCCTAAGGTTACCGTGTGGTGTGGTGTAACCAAAAGGTGTGTCATTTGGCCATACTTCTTCGAAGAGGGTAGTCGAACCGTTACGGTCAATTCGGAACGTTATTTGTTGATGTTAAAAAACTTCATGATCCCTGAACTTAAGAGAAATCGTTTGGTGCGCAGTAGGATATGGTTCCAGCAGGATGGGGCAACTGCCCATACAGCCAGTGAGGTTATGGACGTTTTGAGAAGCATGTTTCGTGGTCGAGTGATCTCGCGTTTTGGGGACATTGAATGGCCAGCTCGCTCTCCAGACCTTAGCGTTTGTGATTTTTTCTTGTGGGGAATCCTTAAAGCAAGAGTTTACACAAACAAACCTCGCACACTGGACGAACTGAAAGAATCCATACGCCAAGAAATCGCCAGCCTGCCTTGTGCAATGTTAGAGCAGGTGTTCAACAGCTTCAGTGCAAGGCTGGAAGAATGCTTGTTCAAAGACGGACGTCATTTAAAGGACGTTATCTTCACATCTTAAACGGATGAAATTGGTTGTTCTGATGTTATTGTCATTAATTTTCATGAATACCCTTCTGTAATAAGCAATAAAATATTTTGTATCACTTTTATTTTTCATGTTGTTTGTACTTTAAAACCGTCAGATCTTTTTGCCGCACCCTGTATTACTAATGCTATAAATCTACGGTAAATCCCTAGTAATTCCATTCTAATCTATTAATGATAATTCACAATTTTACTTAATACTAGTTTTGTTGAAATACTCCTTTACCAAGACAAAAGAAAAAAAACAAACAAAATACAGTACTAGTTACTATAGCTAGTTGATACTTAGTTGCGTCCTTGCTTACACACGCGGAAGTTCGTACGCTCAGCGCTGCCGGCACTTGAGACGCTGAGTCACCACGACCTTGCGGCGTGCGTGGTAATGTCAACACACCTGTTAAACAAAAGTCTTGAGCGAAAATCATCTGTTAGCTTAACATTAAAGCATGATACATTAACAAAACAAAAAAAAACTTTTTGTTGAGTTCTGACACTTCTACACTTGATCTTTACGTTTGGTTCATTAACACTGCACGTAAATAATGATGTTTTCTCTTTCGTGTTTACAGTTATGATGTGTTAGGTCAAGTAGGAATCAACCCATTCATTACAATTATTTCTTTATTGGAAAACAATTTTATAAGAAACTTATGACAATTTTGTTATGCGAATTACTTCACTCTTATGCTTCTTCCAAGCAAAGTTCTTCACATGCAAACTGCGTAAGTATTTGACATTTAATACGTTTGAAATGGGTCTTATTTTCCTACTGACATTCCTTAAGACTATTTCCTTAAATTATAATGATGTTTCTTAGTAACTTTAGGAGTTTGATCTACTATTGCTTGATCATTTACCGCACATGTTTGGTCGTCATTAAGTGGACGATTCCGTAGCGGATAGCGTTGGTTAGGGTGGGTAGTTTGTTTACTTTCTGAGTTTGTTACTTGCACTACCTTATTTAAGGGTGGGTCGTTCTGTCTACTTAGTATTCTTCTGTCGTTTTTTCTCCAGACATAAGGCTTGACACGATTTTTATTTATTATGACATCTCTATTGGGTAACCGTAATTTTACCGTAGTTGGAGATGGGACTGCTAAAACTCATGTGGTCCGCTCCATGTAATATTAAGCTTTGAAGTTGTTCCTTTTTTCCTATAGGGTTTATCTAACAATACAAAGGATCCTACTGCAATGTCTTGTGGATGTGCTTTTTTATTATACTGTCTTGCTTGTCTAGCGAAAGCTTGATTACTTGATTTTCTAACATTCTTCCAAATAACTTTTAATTTGTGTGCTAAACTTCTTACTTCTGGATTGTTGATCTCTTTTGACATTGGAAAAATTTCAAATGGTGAATTCATTTGTCGTCCAAATATTACTTCGTAAGGTGTTTTATTAGTGGATGTATGAACTCTACAATTGTAACTACTTACAATAAATGGCAAAATTAAATCCCAATTTTTGTGCGATTTGTTTACATAGCAACTCAAGGATTTTACTATAGTACGGTGCACTCTCTCCGCTCTCCCATTAGTCTGGGCGTGCATGGCGCTCGTCCGTAGCTTTTCTATGCCTAGAAGTTTACAAGTTTCAGTGAAAAGTTGTGCTAAAAATGGCGTACCTTTATCGGTCAACACAGAAATTGGCGATCCAAAGACAAGAATCCAACGGACTACGAAAGCTCGAGCTATAGCTTCAGTAGTTTGTTCCCTTAGAGGCACCATTACAAGATATCTCGAGAAAGCATCTATGATAGTGAGGATATAGGAATTCCCATTATCTGACCTTGTGAAGGGGCCCACAATATCGAGATGTACTCTATCAAATGGTTTAATTGTTTCAGGAAGCGGCTGTAGTTCCTCGCAATGCCTTGTCTTGTGCCCCGCGCTGACTGCACGTTAGGCAACTCGCCACATACTCGCGCACGTCTTGCTGCCTAGATGACCACCAGTAGGCGCTCGCAATCCGGCGGTTCGTACTTTTAAATCCAGAATGACAACCATAAAATGAATCGTGATGTAATTTTATAACAAGGTCGCGCAATACAGTTGGTACTACTACACGCTCTCCCTGCTTTGTTTTTCGGTATAATATCTCTCCATGCATGACGAAACTTGGATGTTGACGCCATTTCTTACACTGCTCGTCACGCGATTGATGAATTGGCAGGTCAGCTAACGTCAGAGGTTGTTGTTTCTCCAGTACAGCGACCCTTCGGCTGAGGCCGTCTGCGTGTCCTATTTCACGACCGGTTTCACTATAACTTTGTACTGATATTCAGAAAGTGCTAGAGCCCATCGCATAAGTCTTCCTGATGGATTTTTAAGATTTAGCAAGTATTTCAAGGCTGCATGGTCAGTTATTACTTCAAATTCGCGCCCCCATAAGTACGCTCTGAAATATTTCACTCCCCATAGTAAACCAGCCAGCTCCCTCTCTGTGGTGGGTAACGTGTCTCTGCGGGGTTAAATTGGCGAGATGCGTAGGCTATTGGTCGATATACTCCGTCAAATTCCTGAGCCAAAACTGCACCACAGGCGTACTGAGAACTATCACAGGTTAGTCTGAAAACTTTTGAAAAATCAGGTATTGCTAAAATCGGAGGATTAATTAATTTTTCCTTTAAAGTAGACATCGCTGCCTCACACTCTGGTGTCCATTCGAATTTTGCTCCTTTCACTAATAGCTTAGTCAATGGTTTCGCTATGTGTGCATATCCTTGCACGAATTTTCGGTAATAGTTCGACAATCCCAAGAATGATTGCAATTGTTTGACATTAGTAGGGGTGGGAAAATCACGTACAGCACTTATTAATCTAGGATGAGGTTTAACACCATCTTTGGAGATTAAGTGTCCAAGGTATTCTATTTCTGATTGAACAAAATGGCATTTTTTGTATGAAAGTCAAATTAGCTTTCTTTAAACGTTCAAACACTTCTCTAAGGTGGTCCAGGTGGTCTTGAAAGCTCTTACTAAAGACGATTACGTCATCGATATACACGAGACAATGGAGGTTCTTAATATGTCTTAATATATTATCTAGCAATCTCTGGAATGTAGCTGGTCCGTTGCGTAAGCCAAATGGCATTTTTAAACATTCGTATAAACCATTTGGGACAAAACGCTGTTTTTGGCACGTCTTTTTGGCAATATTAATTTGATGGTATCCCTCCTTTAAATCAAGGGTTGTGAAGTATTGACAGTTAGATAGGTAATCTACAGTCTCATTTACAGCAGGTAGCGGATAAAAATCAGCTTTTGTAATACTGTTTAATCGTCTATAATCAACACAAAACCTATATTTGACCTCTCCATCTATTGATTTCTTAGGAACCAGTACCACAGGCGAAGACCAATTCGCGCTGCTTTCCTGAATTACTCCATCTTTTAATTGTTGGTCAATTAGTTCATCTAATATTTTCCTTTGATGCACCGGTACTCGATACGGCCTTGACTTGATGGGCGGTGCGTCACCAGTCACGATCTGATGCTCTACTAGACTAGTACCTGATATCGGTTGTTTTGGAACAAATAAAGTTCTATATTCTTGTAACAAAGCGTCTAATTGTTCTTGTTGTTCCTCTGGCAATGTTCTATTTTTTGTTTAAAATCCATATGTGAAATTACACTAACTTCAGGTTTAATCTGATCAGAATTACTTCCCTGTTTATTATTACTTTTAAATTCATCATTTTCTAACTTATTTTCGAGCTTAGGGTCCTCCCCCTCTTTACTTTCGAGCTTGAGAGTGCCCCCCTCCTCTTTGCTTTCGAGCTTGGGGTTCTTCCCCTCTTTGCTTTCGAGCTTGGCCAAGCTACAATTTAATTGCTTAACTGTTAAGTCACTACTCCCACCTGAGTGAGCAGTAATTGACAACAAATCTTCATCATTAATTACTGATATATTAGCTATGATCTGCTTATGTGGGACTTCCACCTTACTATTACCAAAATTTTCAATCACTACAGGTATACAGGATTTCCCTTTAACAATGTTTACTTTCCCAACACTGCGTTGCACATAAACTCTACGTTGATCTAAATATTCATTAGTTGGTAAGGGATCAATTAACATAGTATCTCCAGCTGTCACCTCTACTCCCTTAGGAATAGGCAAGTGCAGAATTTTCCCTGAGGAAGGTGGTATGTTATGCACGGAATTGGCTTTCAGAACTGACCATTGTGTTTGTTTACCAGGAGAACACACGTCTGTCTTCCCCACTAAACACTTTATAGGGTCTTTAAGCTCTATTCTATGGCGTTCGCATTTACGATTCCCAAAAGTAACAGAACTGGCTGAAAGATCTAAAACCGCGTTGTACTGTTGGAGAAAAGGTAATCCTAAGATCCCATGAAATTTTAATCCTATAGAAGGGACAACATATACTGATGTTTGATAATTTTTCCCATCTATTTGAAACACTACTTGTTTACTTCCTATGACTGACAGTTCCTTAGACCCATCTAATCCGATAATTTTGCAATTAGGAGGATCCAAGTCATCTGTTCCGCATATTTCTTCGCATAGAAGGTTACAATTTGCGCCAGTATCCAGAATGAGTTTGCAAGTCCTATTATTACATTTAGCCATTACTGCTAGGTCTGCCGGTAAATGCCCTTCACTATCCCAGATTGTGGATATTGGGATGCATTTGTGAGGTAACTTGCCGGGCCCACAGTTACCTGGTTCTAGTTTTCCGAGTTTTGTTGTTTTGAACCAGATTCTTGACTAGTTTTGTCATGGGGTTTGTTTTTGCTGTGCTGACAGTGGCTCTGATTTTTTGACCAAGGTTTATGTTTGTTTGTCTCAAAGTTTCGCTTAAACTGATTGTTTTGATTCTTATAGTTAGTAGGTGGTGGGTGGTGATGACAACAATGTGAACAAGAAGACTGCCATTTACCTTTTGGTTTGGCGAATCTGTCTTGTGTTTGATTCTCGCGATTGAATTTTTGATTGCCCGAATTTCGGTAGCAATTCCTTTGAAGGTGACCAATTTACCACACCCTGTGCATTTTGGTCTTTTCTGTGCATAAAACACTTGGGTGGAGGGTTTAGGCTTGTTTTCCCCTGTTTCCCCCTTAATTTGTTCATACAAAGTGGCAAACTGGAATGCTTCGTCGAAGCTTTTCGGTCTTCTAAGTGATATTTCCTGATACAATTGACTATTTACACCTGACAACAGTGATTGTAATAATCTTTGGTCTGCCTCATAGGACAAAACTAGGTCCTCTTTTTCATCACCAGTAAGTTCAAAAGTATTAGCATTAATAGTTCTCAAGCGGTCAGCAAATGAATCCAAAGATTCCCCAGGCTTTCTCTTAGTATTTCGCAATTTTCGCGATAATACATCGTACTACGAGTTGGTTCAAATCTTTTAATTAATTCCAGTTTCATTTCGTCATACGTCTCAGTTATTTTGCAATTAGAATCTACAGTTACGTGCTTAAATGCAATTCCAGCCAACGAGCTTTCAGCAAACGAAGTTTGGTCTTAGATGTTAAATTAAACATTTGAACAATATTATCAAATTGATCTAAGAATGTTCTTATACTTTCCCCAGGCAAACCACTGAAAACAATGCTTGGAGATAGCAAAGCGCTCAGTAATTGCATATCTTTTACTTCTTCTTTAGTTAACGTATTTTGGAGTTCTAAATTCTCCATTCTTTGGTTAAGATTATTAACTGCTTGTTGGACCGTTTGGCCTTCAGGCTGATTGCTAGTTTCATTCATTTTTTTTTTCTTTGGGTTGTTTCCTACTTACCTTACGCGTTGACAGTTCTGATGCACGGGCGACGCGTGCTCCAGCGTGACCCTGCTCAGTCGCGCCCTCTCTGGCGAATGCGAGCTCGTCAATCAGCAAGCAGGAGGTTGTCGACCACTGCGCTAGAGATGGGTAGGTCCGGATGGATGCAGTTCCGCGGACCCGTATCACTTGCGCTAGGGATGGATGTACATCCGAGAGCTTGTCGGACCTGCTTCCAGTCGGACCTGTAACAGCGCCACAGTTCTCGCGTGGCCGGAGGTTGAACCACGGCCGGACCTGCAACCGCGGAGCTGGAACGCAGTTTTTCATTACAGTTCCGATTTGAAATCTGTGTTCTGAAGAGTTTAATGTCATTTACTGTACGATTCGATTACAGTTCTGTTTAAAGATGAGATTATAAATGAAAAACTATTTCTTAATGTCTTACTACTAGTAGATAATTACAATAACTATTAAATGCCAATGGGTAGCTAAACCCCGGTAGTACATTTTTATTGGTCGGGTTCGTGCTTCTAAGGTGAGGAGTGTTTTTTCGTGCTAAATAAGAATGGACTTATAATTTAACTTGTGATTTTAATGCGTTGTAGTATTATTAAACTTTTAACGTTCAGTTTGATTGATCACAAAGTGTCTAGAATTTTTAACTTTCTGAATTCTGATGGCTTAAGGACAAATCAGATAATACATTTAACATCTCTTTATTGCAGAAACACGGTTCGTAGAGTTTCCAAGGAACATTATACATATCTATACTAATATTATAAATGCGAAAGTAACTCGGTCTGTCTTTGTCTGTTTGTTACGTTCCTTGGGCTAAACGGATACTCCGATCGTGATGAAATTTGACGGGAAGATGCTGTTTGACATTAGGATCGAGATGGGATACTATATTATGTATAAATAAGAACATATTGTCATTAAATTATGAAAACTATCTCAACTGTGAAAGACAAACGCATAATATATATCTATATTTGTAATGCGCAACTGCTTCCAGCATTGTTAGGGTGGCGTAGTGGTAAGGAGTTTGCTTCTTATTAATCCTTCAGCGTTGCTTCGGGATCTAATCCCATTGGGCACAAATATTTTTATGAATTGTTTTTCATAGTTCGAGCCAAGTCTAGGATTTTATAGTAAGGATACCATGTTCTGGCAAATCTTTGGCGCTAGAAAGCGTTAACTTTATTCACGGTATACTGGTTCCACAGGTAGTTTTTGTGTGATCTAAACTAATAATATTGTGTATGCGAAAGTGGGTCTCCATCTTTTTTTTATTTTACGTTTTGATGAATATATGTTTATACCGATGACAAGGAAATACTTTGTATTTTGGGAACGAAATAGGATACTTTTCCGATATGAATAACAGTTTTAGTCATGAGACAGGTTCGAAGGTAGAATAGTATATCGATACCGAGTGTGGTGGTGTAACGGATAGCGTTCTGCCTCGCATTCGGGAGGACGGCGGTTCGAATCCCCGTCCGGGCATCCAGATTTGGGTTTTCCATGGTTTCCCCAAATCACTCCAGGTCGAATGCCGGGATGCTTCCTTCAAAAGGCCATGGCCGAATTCCTTCCCATTCCTTGCCCCCATCCTTTCCCGTCTCTAAAGACCACGTTGTTAAAAAGGGACGTTAACTGTTACAAAAAAAAAAAAAAAAGGTATATCGATGGCGTTCCCGTCATATTATGCCGACTCAGTGTTATTTGGGACATCTTAGATAATTTTCAGCTTTGTATATCCAATTCTAACAATCAAATTCTAAATCCACGCGTACGAAGTCGCGGGTAACAGTTAGTAATATATATAAATGATTATTTGACATTATTGCGAGCTACTCTGCTGGCCGCTTTTACAGAAATATTTTATAATCCAGTCGTTTCTAGAACTTCTAACAATGGCTCAAACAATCGGTTATTATTACTAAGAATTAAATCTTGATTAAAAATACGTTCAGATAAATTGGAAATAATATTAAATAAAATTACAAATAAATTAAAAGTTTCTGAAATTGCACAAAATAAAATAAAGATTTTGAAAGCACCAAAAACACGTTATGGTAGCTGGCAAAACATAAATATTACTGTTTGATTAAAATGCATTGTATCGCACTCGATTTAGCACTGACGTCAACGTTTTATTCACTCAATCAAAATAGTTTCACATAGTATACAGAGCAAAACACTATACGTAATATAAGAACAAATATCACGTAATTTCTCCCTCACAGTTTAAAATAAGTTATACTTGCAATTTTGTTCATTTATAATAAACTGTTTCTTAAGCTGGTATATTGTGGAAAGGCAATATTATCTCAAGATGTTGAGTCTTGAATAATTTCATTTTTAGTAAAAAAACTAACAGTTAACAAAGACTTTCGATTTTTTTTAGTAGTGCTTAAACATTATTAAGAAATGATTTCATTTTATTCTTATAGAAGCCCACAGAAATTTTACTTTTACTTTTATCATTATCAAGTCTGATTATGCTGTGATTTTCTAATATTACGTACAATTGTGAGTTTCAGACAAAAATAAAACAAAATTATCAGAATTAATATTCTTTCATTTCATAAATTAATGGATGAACACATAACTCATACTGCAGTTCTCCTTGGTAGGATTTGTATCCACCATACGCTCGATTGTAGGTTCGGACCCATACAGGTCCGCCGGACACGTATTTGGATGTAGGTCCATACACATCCAGTTCCGCCATACACTCCGCGCGCTCGATTGTAGAACCGGACCCATACAACTCCGCCGGACACGTAACTGGATGTAGGTCCGCACAGATCCAGTTCCACCATACACTCCGCCCGCCCGATTGTAGAGCCGGACCCATACAGGTCCGCGGACATGGAACCTGGATGCAGGTCCGCAGCGCTGGATGTACATCCGGACCCGACTCCTTTAAAATCTCGGACCTGCCCATCTCTACACTGCGCCGCGGCGGCGAAGCTGGGAACTGCTCGCTCCGTCTGGTGTTGTTGTCGCGAGTAGCCGTCCCTCGCTCTGCAGGGGTATCTAGGCGCGCTGCACTACTGCGATATGAAGTTCGTCTTTTGAAAAAACTGTTACTTTGCTTTGCCAGCCACTTAGCCCATTCACTTTTTAGCGTTATTATTCCAACTTTTATTTCAGTTTATTCTTCTTTTCTTCCTTCTTGTTACGCTTCACACTTAATGCTTTGCAGTTCACCGCAAACTTTCGACTAACAGTTCTACTCAACTTTGACACACGCTTCGGATTCAGAGGATGGTTAGGTCGATTCTTGGTGCTACTAAAATGTACTTTAGGTTTGAAACACAGTTCTCAAATTAAATTCTGCGTTAAGGAAGTCTTTATTTTAGACAAAGTCTTCAATTTCGACACAAAGTTCTAGCATCAAAATATAATTCCTGGTTTCTGCGGCACTAAAATAAATTCTGCATTCAGGTAATCTTGATTCGAAACACACTGCGATAGCCAAAATGTATCTATAGTTCTGGGTCTGACCTAATACCGACACAAAATGTACTTTCGATTAAAATTCAGTGCTGCATTCTGACGGTCTTAAGTTCACTAGTTCGGCACAAATGTACTGTTGGCATCCGCGTTCAGATGGTCTGGGGTTCGACACACACTTCGACACCAAATGTAATGTCCCGTTTTACGGTGGGGGAAGCTATGGAGAAAATGTTCTGACACCTTAAGATTGAACTACTGGACGTACTAGTTAACACAGCTTCCCTAACCGGTCACAGACATTACTGCCAGGAAGGCACGAGGGGCCTAGCCAAGCTGGACTGGTTGGCACTTACTTGTTCCGCTTCACTGTGTGATCCTCCGCTCACTCCTCCAGGATGCCCCGGCTCTTCATGCCTACAAACCTAACTAGAAGTATAACCGATAATCAAGAGGTGAAGGGTAGTATCCGATTGAAGCACAGTTCGTAACTCAAACCCGATTTATTCCAAATGGTTAGTTATTACACACTGATCATGAATCCTCGCGATAGCACTCCAGAGCGTGCACGGTACCAGTTAACTTTAATCTACCAGGTGCAAGAGCTTTAGGTCGTTTGCGACAATTACTATGAAAGGCTAAGTTCGGTGTTGAGTGATGTGACATGGGCAAGTGCTGGCATCGCCGATCACTCGACGTTCGCGCAGCGTAACGCGCTCGCGGATATTGCTGCGGACAGACTGACTGCCTTTGACCTTTGGCAAGACTATATAGCACAGCACGAATGTTCTCGAAGGCTCAAAGTCCCTCGAACACTCTC
>JARYHS010008395.1:0-20199 GCA_031002005.1 Vandiemenella viatica
GGTGTTTTGGAAACACAACGTTTCGACAACCAGCTCGGCTGTCTTCATCAGGTGTCCGGTGTCTACAGGCTGACGATAGCTGGCAGTCACCGCGTGGACTCGCTTAGCCTCGTCGTCCAGAGCATTTACTGTTTTATCTTCTTAAGCAAGTTTATTGCGAAGGGTTTGTCTGTTACACTTCCTTCAAATGTTAAAAGGTCAGTTCCATTACTTTTGATGTGTCTTTTGGTTTGCTCGGATCTATTTTTAGTTTTATGTCAATATAGACAGCGGTCTCTTGTGCTTGTCGTACAATGTGTAGTATTGCCCTAAGTTGGCAATTAAGGTATTGTTTGAGTTTCTGGATGCTCGGTAAAAAGATCTTGTAATCTGTGCGATTCTTTCTTCGAGCATCGGAATACCTGCGGCTTCGTGCAGGTCAGCTGTGGGAAACCGGGGAGGCACATGTAGTGCTCGCCAAAGCGCACGATTCTGCATGGTCTGCAGCCTTTTTATCGCGGACCTGGAGGCGTAGCCCCATACGGGACACGCGTACTCAATTACCGATCTTATCAGGCTGCAATATACGCTCACTCCGGTATTGGCTGCCAGTGCACTGTCCGTATTTAGAATAGGGTACAGCTCCCTCTGCCTCGTAGCAGCTTTGAGTCGGGTCTCCTCAATGTGACGCTTCCATGTGAGCCTGGAGTCAAGCGTCACACCAAGGTATTTTACAGTGGTTGACCACTCGATGTCCTCTCCTTGAAGTCGTAGTTTTGTTGTCTGGTTGCGCTGGCGATCACGTTTCCCCAGACGTCTCGTCAGCATTATTGCTTGGGTCTTGGTCGAGTTTATGGTAATCCTCCACCGCCTGGCCCAGGCTTCAGTTTGTTGAAGTACTTGTTGTAGACGGCGAATGGCACCAGCTTTACATCTATGCGCGGTGAAGAAGGCCGTGTCATCCGCGTATAGGGCTGTGCGAACCGTTGCTGGAGCAGGGATGTCGGCAGTATACAGGTTGTACAGTACCGGCCCTAGTACTGACCCTTGCGGCACACCTGCATTGATTGGGCGGCGAGAAGATAGATCATTCCAAACTCTCACTCTGAAGGATCTTCCAGTGATGTAACTCCTTATTAGCTTCACAAGCGGGCCGGGGAGTCCCTGGTTGTAAAGCTTATAAAGTAATCCGATGTGCCAAACGGAGTCAAATGCTCGTGCCACATCTAGTAGAACTAGCGGACAGTAGCTCCGGTGGTTGAATGCGGTGGTGGCGCGCTCGACTATGCGCATGATCTGCTGAGTGGCGGAGCGACCCCTCTGGAAACCAAACAGGAACTCCGGGATGATGTTCTCTCTGCGGATGTGTTCTTCCATCTTCTTGAGAAGGAACCACTCAAAGCCCTTGCTTAGTGATGGGAGGAGGCTTATGGGCCTGTAGTTTTGGGGGAAAGTGCCGTTCTTCCCTGGCTTATGTACTCCGATCACTGTTGCCTGCTTCCAGCATCGGGGGTAGTGTTGAGTGCGTAATACACAGTTGAACAGCTCGGTTATGCGTTCTATTGCTGGAGCTGGAAGGTTTTTCAGCAGCCTATTTCCCAGGTTATCATTTCCAGGTGCCTTTTTGATGTTTAATCTGGAGATGATTCGGCGAACTTCTTCTTCAGAGACCTCGTCGATCTGGTAGCCGTCGTCATCAGCGGTTAGGAAGCGCCGCAGTCTTCTGCGGATATCCGCAGATTCTTCCTCGTCGTCGTCCTGCGCAGGCCGAAACTGTTTCTCAAAGTGGTTGGCGAGGGCATTGGCCTTGTTTTTGTCGCTGAAGACTAGTCCCCTCTCGCCATGTAGCGGGGGCATTCTTGTGCGCTTCTTGGTGAACCGGCGGGTCTCCACCCACAGATTACCGTCGGTCACGTTCAGCGACGCCAGGCGAGTGGCCCATTCCCTGTTGCGGTGTTCCTGGAGACTCAACTTCAGCTCGCGCTGCAGGCGGTTTAGGAGGCGCCTGGTGTTGGGCTGTCTCGTAAGCCTCCACTCCTTAGCCACTCGGTTCTTGTGTCTAATCTGAGCCAACAGATTTGGCGTTAATTGACGTGACTGTTGTCTTGTCGCGGGAGGAGGCGTCGCTGTGTTCGCTGCGTCAAGGATGACAGATGAGACCTGTTTTATAGCCGCCTCAATTTGCCTCTCGTCTAGTGGGCGCAGGCGCTGGATGGATTCTGAGACTTCTTCGCGGAACCGTTCCCAGTTTGTACGGTTATAATTAAATTCGTTTGGAACAATTCGTCTCCATGATCCAACGTCGATGCTCATCTTGACTGGAGAGTGGTCTGATGAGAGCCTGTTCATGGTGGTTGCTGAGACGAATCCAGCGATGCCTCGGGTGATTACTATGTCAAGGACATCAGGGCGGCTGCCACTCCAGGGGTGGTGGGTCGGCTCGTCCGGGCCCCAGACCTGGAGATTGTTGCTGGTACTCATTCTGTATAGCTGGTTTCCCGCTGGATTGCTGACTCTTGACTTCCATGCAGGATGTTTTGCATTGAAGTCGCCTCCAATGATGAGCTTACCCCTAAGGGTGAGCAGCTGGCGGATATCATCTTCAATTGGTGCTCTTCGTGGCGGTCTGTATGCTGAGACGACGGTGACCCGTCCCGATGTGGTTGCCATTTCGATTGCTGTTGCTTCGATTATTTGCAGTGGTGGAGTGTGTACCGTGTGGTGAGGGATGCCTCTTTTAATGTATATGGCCACTTCTCCTCCCGCAGTGGGTCTGTCATGACGGTAGCACAGATAGTTGGCTACCGTTGCTCTAAGATCAGGTTTTAAGAGAGTTTCGGCTACTAGACATATGTCTACGTTCTCTTCCCGTAGGAATTGCCGAAACTCACCGAGTTGTTGGAAAATGCCGTCGGCATTCCATATGCATATTGATATGCCATCTATGTTAACTCTGTCCATGACTGGTGTGGGAATTCTGTGGAAGGTCAGCTCGGTGAGCCGTCGTTATTGCGGATTTAATGTCCGCGGCCAGTTGATCGAACTTTGTCAGTAGTGTCGTTAACATTGTCAGAAGTGACCCAACAATGTCGAACAGACGATCCATAGCTGCTCCTCCCTCGTTGCTTAGTGTGGGGAGTGGATAGTGTTGTTGGTGGTTTTGCCTTGCTTGAGTGGGCAAGCCTTGAATTTCTGCCGCTTGTGGCAGTGGTTCTGTAGTGTCTCGCGACTGGCTAGTAGATGCCTCCGCGTAGGAGGTCATTGGAGTTGTTTTCTTTGACGGTTTGGTGTTGTTCTTCTTCTTATTTGGACCTTGTGCCTTTTCCTGCGGGATTTGGTGCTTTGGTGGCTTCTGAGATGTCTTGGGTGACTTCTGAGATGTTGTGGAGGTTGCGTTATTGTCGCATCTTCGTGGTTGGTTCCGTTCTGTGGTGGGTTTGTCAGCCGGTGGCTGGGTGTTCCCGGAATCCTGTCTTTTCTTTTCCTCACGCTGCTTTTGCGCGTTGGCAGCCTGTTCTGCAGCGACCCCACGCTGCCTGTCCCTTCGCCGTTTGAAGGTCATGCAGCCTTTATAGCTGGCCACATGCTGACCACCGCAATTTGCACATTTGGGACTGCCCTCTCCCTTCTTTTGAGTGCAGTCATTTGATAAATGTGCTCCTGCACACTTTACACACTTTGAGGGCATGTTGCAGTGGCGGGCGACATGTCCTAGGGCCTGGCAATTGAAAAATTGAACTGGGCTATTGGAGGATCTCAGTTTTTCAACAGAGATGCGCAGTGACATAAGAGACTCCAGTTGAAAGATTTTTCTATTTTGGGGCCTGTCAGGCATGACCACCAAAAAGAGTGGCATAATGTCTGAAGTGCCAGGTCTCTTCAGCTGGGCCACTGTGCGCATGTCAAGTCCGAGATCTTCAAGCTCTTCCTTGATGTCATTTGTTGGTAATGTTGAGGGCATCCCACGGAGGACGACCTTCAGTATCTTCTCAGCAGCAGAAGGGAAGGTATAATAGGGTATGCCCTTCCTCTGCAACGCTGCGGTCACCTTAAGGCAGTGGTCGGTCGAACTGAAGGTTAGCTTGACCTTGTCGCCTCCGGCCGACTTCGCTTGGAAGGGTTGATTTTCCAGAATGCCTTTGATCATTTGGTACAGTTCCTTATAACTGTTTTGAAATTGTACCACAATAGGAGGAATCAAATGCTTTGATTGCTGCTGTTGTCCCTGCTGCTGTTGTTGTTGTATATGCTGTTGCTGCTGCGGCTGCTGGTGTTGCTGCTGCCACTGCTGTTGTTGCTGCTGCCACTGCTGTTGTTGCTGCTGCGGCTGCTGTTGTTGCTGCAGCTGCTGTTGTTGCTGCAGCTGCTATTGTTGCTGCTGCTTTGGCCATATTTGCTGCTGCTGCAACTGCTGTTGTTGCTGCTGCTGTTGTATATGCTGTTGCTGCTGCGGCTGCTGTTGTTGCTGCCGCTGCTGTTGTTGTCACTGCTGCTGTGGCCGTGTTTGCTGCTGCTGTTGTTACTGCTGCTCCGGTCCTTCCTGGTACAGCGCGTCATATCGGTTTCTGAGTTCTATTCTGCTGGGGTCTAGGGTCGGAGGAGGCTTGCTGGTGCGACGCGCCTGCGTGAACCCTTCGCCGTCCGGTTTATCTCCGGCTGAGCTCATTTGTCGGTTTTTGTTCGTGGATGTTCCACGAAACTGAAGTGTTGCGGATGGTTCTGGGAAACTGAAGGCACCGATGATTTTCTTCTTTACCGCCTTTTTGTCTTTGCTGGTCGTGGAGAGCTGCGACACAGGGATGCTGATTTTAGTATGACTGGTTCTCTTCTCACTCCTCGACATCTTCGCTTTACCACCGAGGAGCGGTGAGGTGCACCGCTTACTTGCACGGGAGTCGAGTCCGTGGGCAGGCCCGGTTGTCGTTTGCGTTGTGTGAACGGTGTCAGCTGTATCCATATTCGAATCCAGGTTCGGTTGCCAGGTCGTCGTACCATGTTGCGTAGCCGTCCTATTCATATCCGTTGCCAAGTCCGTTTCCGTTAGCCGGGTCGTCAACGTGGCCGATGCTGCCGCGGCAAAGCCGAGTGCGCTTGGGCACTCGGCCCGCTTGGCGCGACAGTGCGGCGAGCACTTTCCTCATCGCACATCTTGACTCAGCGGATGCAGACTCGGAACTATGGTGAATGTGACTTAGCCTCCCAGACAGACCTCCTAATATACCTGTCGGCGAGGTAGAGGATCCGCTCTGATTGGTCGGAACGGTGGCTTCGGAAAGACCCGTTGGTTGGTCGGAAACGGCGGCTCCCAACGCGGTCCGCTGCGGCGTCCCCTCCCATCGAACCTTCTTGTATTCCGTGGGCGTGGTGGAAGACCCGCTCTGATTGGCCGGAAGCGGTGGCTTCATACGCGGTCCGCTACGGCGCTCGACTAGTGCCGTCTGCGCCTCCCCACCCAGGAGTTCCGAGTTGGCATTCGTAGTGTTATGATGTGCGACGAGGAAAGTGCTCGCCGCACTGTCGCGCCAGGCGGGTCGAGTGACTCAGCGCACTCGGCTTTGCCGGCGACAGCTGCGGCAGTGTTGACGACCCGGCCGACGGACACGGATTTCGCAACGGACACGAATAGGATGGCTCCGCAAGATAGTATGACGACCCGGCAATCGAACTTGGACTCGATCATGGAAACAACCCAGACCGTGCACACCTCGCAAACGACGACCGGGCCTGCCCATGGACTAGATCCCCGTGCAACCAAGCGGTGCACCTCTCCACTCATTGGTGGCAAAGCCAAGATTTCGAGAAGTGAGCAGAGAGGAAGCAACAGCAAAATCAGCATCCCCGTGGCGCAGCTCGTCTCGAGCAACAAGGATATAAAGGCAGGAAAGAAGAAAATTATTGGTGCTTTCAGTTTTCCACCCCCGTCCGCCACGTTCCAGCGCCGCGGCACATCCACGATCAAACCATCAAATAACAGAAAAACAAGCCCAGCTGGAGCCCAACCTGACAGCGAAGGGTTCACGCTGGCGCGTCGCACCAGGAAACCTCCGCCGACACTAGACCCCGACAGAATTGAATTAAGTAACCCTTACGACGAGCTGAACCAGGAAGAAGCCGAGCAACAGCAGCAACAACAGCACCAGCAGCAGCAACAACAACAACAAAAACAGCAGCAGCAACAACAACATCTCTCCGTCAAAACGAGAACCAATGTGCCTCCCCCTCCTCCAAAGGGCACCGGAACGAGGACAACGGCACACAAGGAAGGATGGCGCACAAAGAAGCCAGTTGCAGAGGCCAAATCCCGGGAACTGCAAACAGCCGATGAAGACGGCTTCATCAAACCACGCCGTACGGCCCCAGCCGCACAACTAACTTCCAGCACCCCTGCAACGGTGACAGCAAACCAGTTTGACCAGCTACCAGATGACACGGAAATGACTGAAACTATACCCAAGAAGCCTAACCCAGCACCATTAATTATTCAGTACAAAGATGACTACAGCACTCTCTATCGCCTTCTGAAGAAAACCTGCAAAGCCGCCTTTGAAGCGAGACCAATTGGCCGTGAATTGTATAAAACACTCTTCAAGACAACAGAAGACTATATAGAGGTGACTAATCTTATTTCCAAGCAAGGCATAGCATACTACTCATTCTCCACCGAGCCGGACAAGACTCTAAAGGTGGTATTGAGAGGAATCCCCTTCAATATGCACCCGGACAATGTGAAGGAGGAACTAGAAGAATGCGGTTTCGATCCCCGAACTGTCGTTTGCCTTCGCTCCCCCAAAACCCAACAGGAGATTCCATTGTACCTTGTCGTTCTCCGAGACACATTGGAGAACAGAGCGATATATAAACTCTCATCGTTATGTGCTCTAAAAATTACGGTCGAGAAACTCAGAAGCACTAGGGGCCCTCCCCAATGCTTCAAATGTCAGGCCGTAAGTCACGTCTCACGGCACTGCAACATGCCCCCGAAGTGTGTAAAATGCGCTGGGGATCACGCCTCTAGAGACTGTGCAACCAAAAAAGGTGAACACCCACCTAAGTGTGCAAACTGCAGCTGCACACATGTAGCAAGCTACAGGAAGTGCCCTGCGTTCAGCAGATTTACCGACCGGCAGAAGCAGCATAATGCCGCCCAAGCCGCGCTACGAAAGAAGAAGGAAGAAGAAAAAGGAAAATTGGCTCCACAAATCGATTCAACTGCCAGCTTTCCTCCAATTGGTAAAAATGCTGGCTCACAACCAACAGCCCCCCATCCTACAGAAAATCAGACAGACAACCCTGACTATGCTGCAGTTACCGCTGGACTGAAGAAAACCAATGGTGATATAACACTAAACACTGATGCATCTAAGGTAACCGGTATATTGGCACAACCCAACAGCCGGACTGATGAGACCCAGGCACCGCAGCAGCTGCAACAACACCAACAATCGCAGCAGCAGCAACAACTACACCAACAACAACTGCTCCAGCAACAACCGCAGCATCACCAGACAGAATCTTTAACGCTTCTCAATATGATGCAACAACTGCTACAAACCATGAACAATATGCAAGCCATGATCACAGACCTCCCGCGGCAGATTGCTGCCGCAGTCCAGACAGTGGTGCAAACCGCCTGCAATAGCATTCACAGCAACCAACATGGGGACCAGAATTGATGATCTTACTATCTGTTCATGGAATGCCAACGGCCTCTGGAGGCAGCTTGGCGAGTTCAGAGAATTTCTCAGAGACGAGCAGATAGACATCTGTCTCGTCAACGAAACACACCTCAAACCGGGAATAAAAACTTCAGTACCAAACTACACCACTTACCGCAATGACAGGTTAACTGCCGGTGGCGGTACGGCCATCTTCATCAGAAGAACAATTAAACACCACCAAATTGTGCTGCCTCCGCTCACTACAATCGAAGCAACAGGCGTCTCCATCACAACCCCAAGAGGAAATCTACTTCTCATATCAGCTTACCGACCGCCGCATGGACCGGTAAACGAAGAGGAGATAGCAGCACTCCTCCGCCTACCAGGAAGTGTTATGATTGCTGGCGACCTCAACGCCAAAAACACTGCTTGGAATTCTAGACTGACTAACCAACATGGCCGACGTCTACTTCGTGTCGTAGAAAAACATGACGCCGTAGCGTGGGGCCCAACGGAGCCCACCTTCTACAAAGGAAGAAGAACCCCACCAGACGTTCTCGATATAGCCATCACGAAAGGCCTACAACATTATATTGCCACCGTCACAAAAACAGCCTTATCGTCAGATCATTTACCTGTCCTATTCTATTTGGCAACTGAAGCCTCTCCTATGAAGAGCAAACCTACCAGAAACCTGAAGAACATCGACTGGAATCTCTATCAGACACTCATTGCCGAACAGCTTAACAACGCTCAGTCGCCTGACGAAATAGGAGCCTGTGCTGCAATGACATTATTCACCGAATTAGTCAACGCCGCTGCAGACCAAGCCACTCAACCACCAAAACAACATCCGGAAAGATCAAGGCAGCTACCACCTAACATCCGACAGACCATTACCCTAAAAAACCAGCTGACTAGGGAGTGGCATATAACGAGAGATCCTACCACCAAACGCACCATTAATCGGCTCCAAAGAGAAATTAAAGCTGATATACAAAAACACCGAATGAGAGATTGGGAAGGCCTCATAGCCACGCTCTCTGCAGAGGATGGTTCAGTCTGGCATACCACCAAACGACTCCTTCGTCAAAGGGATAAAATGCCACCATTGACTGTTGGAAACAAGACTGTTACTGAACCAACTGCCAAGGCGGAAGCAATCGCTGACACCTTTGAGGTAAACTTTCAACCCGTGGATGAACTTCGTGACGATGCACATATTAATCTAGTTAGGCAAAGACTCGACGCTTTTCTAAACACAGACGCATTGGATGAGGGTGCCATCGAAGAAACCAGCACAGAGGAAGTGGCTGATCTACTAAGCCATGTTGCCCTGCACAAAGCCAACGGCCATGACAATATAGGAGGTCAACTACTGAGGCATTTGCCACCAGCTGCTATACAATACCTCACTCAATCCTAACAACCAGCGAATACCCAAAAATGTGGAAGCTTGCCGAAATAGTTCCAGTACCTAAACCTGGTAAAGATAAACGCTCCCCAAAATCCTATAGGCCAATTAGCCTTCTACCCACTATGTCAAAAGTCTTCGAGAGGATATACCTCAAGAGGCTCCAACGGCACATCGATGAAGAACGACTACTACCCAATGAACAGTTTGGTTTCAGAAGAAAACACTCAACCCCACAACAACTTCTTCGTCTGGTGGAACAAGCCATGAGCGCCTTTGAAAAAAGGGAATTTTTCGGAGCAGTATTTTTGGATGTATCCCGTGTCTTTGACTCTGTATGGCATGAGGGCCTGCTCTACAAATTATTGGTACAAGGGGTCCCTCTTCCACACGTCCGACTGATTAGAAATTACCTGGCTGATCGAACCTTTCGCGTCATCACCGAAGACGCCATCTCCTCAATCAGGAATATCAGAGCAGGGGTACCTCAAGGCTCAGTCATTGGACCCGTACTATACAATATATACACGGCTGATATCCCAAAAACCGACCAAATCCACTCAGCCCTGTACGCCGATGACACCTCTCTATTCACGAAGAGCATGCGAGCAGCTCACGTCGTCACAAAGCTACAAAGAGGGTGCAACAATATAGAGAATTGGGCAAAGAAATGGCGCTTGGCTTTCAACGCGGCAAAAAGCCAAGCAGTCATGGTAACCAGAAGAGCTGTACCTCCCCTACAGTCTGTGAAACTCTTCGGTGAAGGCATCAAATGGACACCCACTGCCCTCTACCTCGGTGTCACGATCGATAAGCGACTTACGTGGAAGACACACATACAAAACACCCGGATCAAAGCTATGAACAGGATGAGGCAGTTGTACCCAGTGTTAAATCCAAAGTCACCTCTTAATCCAAAAACCGCAGTTACCTTATATACTGCAACCATCAGGCCCATCCTAGAATATGCATCACCTGTTTGGGGAAATGCCGCGCCCACAAACATCAAACTACTCCAACGAGTTCAAAACCGTGCCATACGGTTTGCATACAATCTACCAAGGGATACCCCGACAGATGTGCTGCACCGTATAAGTGGTCTCCCTACTTTGAAAGAACGCTTCAGAACTACTGCAAAGAAGTTATACACGCAGTGCCACAACCACGATAACCCGCTAATAAAGCAGTTGGGTACCCATGCACAGTATAACAATAACACTCGATGGCCGGTCAAACTGGCAAATGATGCTATCATAAACTGAATAATGCACTATCCCGACCCGGCAAGTCGAATAATGCCAACCATAACATAATGACAACCACACAAGACCTGGAAGGAGATGCGCTAAGCGCAAAAACTTCCCACTACTCTGAGGAAAATGCTACCTCAGGAGAACATTGCCATGGTCCCCACCCAGGAGGCATTCGAGCAGCAGCAGCCGTGAGCGACGCACGCATCGTCCGTCCGCCGAGCTACAGAGTCTGCCAGCAGAGTGCAGCAGCGCTGCGCCGACTACATCCTGCGTGAAGACTGAGCGCTGGCTCAGTCGCTCGCTGGGAGTGAAAGCGAGCGCATCGCTCTAAGCGATCTCTCCACTGTGGGGAGCGCTTAGAGCCTGGCGGCCATCCCGCTATCAAAAAGCAAAGCAAAGTCGTCAGTTGTAGCTTGCCACAACCAAAGCAAATATTGTCGTCAGTCCATCCTGTCTGATAGGTTAGATAATGTGCAATAGGCACAGTGTTAGGGCCTGTTAGTTAGGGATTCAGTGAGCCAGGGGCCTGTTCACGTCAGATCACCCCGCGTTCACAGAGATTAGGCCAGGCGATTAGGTTAAGTGTAGGTTCATAGAATATAATCAGCATAAGTATTTCTCATACCCTGACCGCCACGGTGCCCGTAAGGGCTTCCGAGGCCATGGCCCCCTCACCCGCACTATCCCAAACACCCAAACGCCAGCGTCCTGACGATTCGGGTACAGAAGTGATGGAAACCGGAGACCCGGCAACCATTGCTAATGTGCCCACAGGGAATAGCTTTGAACCCCTCACAGACATGACAAATGCCGCACCTGATACTCTATGTGAAAATCAAAGGCAGCAACCACGTCAGCCCAAGGTCCCACCCATAATAGTTTATGAAACCGCTGGGTACATGAAAACCGTTGAAGACCTGAAATCAGTACTCACAGGTAATTTGAATATTGCCTACCGATCTGGGAGCATCAAGTACCAGGTTTACAACCAACTAGATTTCAAAACCATTCACTCTTTCTTCACTAACAAAATCGTTCAGTTCCATACTTATGAACTAAACGCACAGATAAAACCACTCAAGGTAGTCATCAGGCAGATGCCGATAGATGTAAACACAACAGATATTCACAATCACCTCACTGCACTTGATTTGCCTGTTAAACAGGTTTCACAGCTCTCCAAGTTCGATAAAGAACTGAATGACCGTGTACCCATGCCATTATACCTAGTCAGTCTGGATAACACAGAAGAAGGTCGCAATATATATAAGCTAGAAAGTTTTATGCACCTTAAAGTGAAAGTAGAGTCTTACAGAACACCTGAAGGCCCATCACAATGCCACCGCGGTCAGCGTTATGGTCATGGGCAAAACAATTGCAGAATTAAACCAAAATGCGTAAAATGCTCCGGGGATCACTTCACAAAAGACTGTAATAAAACAAAAGAAGAGCCACCTAAGTGCTCTAACTGTTTGTTGTCGGCATCCGGCTAGTTACCGGGGCTGTCCACACTACAAGAAAATAGTGCAGGCCCGAAAATCGAAACTGCAACAACTAAAACAGCAGAGAGAAGAAGCAAAAGCTTCCGAGGGCAATGACACTCCAAACGTGTCAGACAAGACGCAGTTCCCTTCCTGACAGACCAAATCCTTGGAACAAAGACACAGACGACAAACAGAAAGAATCGACTGCAAACAATGAGAAGGCAGACGACAAACAAAAACACTCGCATACTAAAAAGACAAAGGGGGACAAGAAATCACACGACAATTCAGGCAACAAGTCTGGAGGGTCAGGTGGTTTCAAATCCGATCTACTAGAACTGGTTACTTTTCTGAAGGAGTTTGACCTCAAAAAGATGATGCATACAGTGAAAACTGTTGCAAAGAAACTTAAAAAGGCAACTACCCCCACAGAAAAGTGATTAGTTCTCCTAGAAGCCATAGCTGACTACCTCAATGATGGAGATACAAAATAAACTGAGACTAAACATATTAGCTTGGAATGCTAACGGCATTACCACAAAAAGACTAGAACTACTTGATTTCCTGGAAAAACATGACATTGACATAGCACTCTTGGGGGAAACCCACCTGAAGCCAGGAAATGACTTCAGGTTGAGGAATTACGTAGTGACGAGAACTGACCGACTGACTGAGGGGAGGCGGCACTGCTGTCTTAACTAAACGCAGGCTGGTCCACAGAGACCTTCCTGCCGCACAAACAGGTGACCTGGAGCATACCGCCATTGAAATCAAGTTCAGGGGGGACCTCATCCATCTAGTAGCAGCTTACAATCCTCCGACCAAGATATTAAAGCCGGAAAACGTGCAAACTCTGCTAGATAGAAATAACATCGTGATACTGGGTGGTGACTTGAATGCCAAGAGCCAGATCTGGCATAGGCCGCACTACCAGTCGGAATGGAAGGGGTTTGCGCACGGTGCTGCACGACAACAGAAATGTTGAAGTGCTAGCGCCACGAGCGCCAACATACTTCCCGACTACGGCAGGATATCAACCAGATGTCCTGGATGTATTCGTAGTGAAAGGTCTGAGATGGCAGCGGGAGGTCTCAACCCACTGTCACCTCAGTTCCGATCACAATCCGATTCTTCTGTCAGTCACACTACAGACGCCAGAAAAACCACAAACGTGGACACGCTTCCACACCAACTGGGACAATTTTAAAGAGGATGTCTCGTTCCGCCTGGTGGACAAAGCGCTTCCAAATTCAATAGACCAAATAGAGGATGCCGTTGCCAAACTTAGCTCAGTCATCCAAGACTGTACTAAGCTAAACACCATTAAAATTGATACAACTTTCACTCATGATCAGCTACCACAGCACATCAGAGCACTGATCAACCTAAAAAATCGGACACGGAAGCGATGGCAACGATGGCGTGACCCGGCTGACAGAAGGATGGTCAACCACCTGGTAGATGAAATCAGAGAGAATCTGAAACAACATAGAGGGATAGTCTGGGAAAGAAAACTGGAAGCAGCGCAAAATGACAGCAGAAAACTATGGAAACTAGCCAAATCACTAACGAAAACAACAGAACCAATCAGACCACTGCAAGGTTCCCAAGGCCTCGTGTTCGACCCACCTGGGAAGGCAGAGGTTCTTGCGGACTCATTAGAAGCACAGTTCATGCCCAACGCGATCGAAAATGATGAAAGTGCAGAACATGCACAAGATGTACAAAAAGTGTTCGATCGCGTCATCAACAGTGACCGGTATGATATGGTGCAACAAACAACGGATGGAGAGATTATTGACATCATCCGAAGGCTAAAATCCAAAAAAGCCTCCGGTTATGACAATATCTCCCCGATCCAAATAGAAAACCTGCCTCCACTAGCCATTAGATTCCTAACTGAAATAATTAAGGCATGTCTGAACCGGTGCTACTTTCCTAAAGCCTGGAAAGTGGCTAAGGTAGTGGCACTAACCAAAGCCGGCAAAGACATCACCAAACCACAAAACTTTAGGCCAATCTCCTTGCTTTCGATCCTGGCGAAAGTATTTGAACGTGTAGTGTTAAATCGTCTTGAACAGATTCCTACACGAAAATAACATAATTATAGGACAACAATTTGGCTTTAGGAAAGAACATAGCACTGTGCACCAATGTACCAGGCTAGTGGAGCACATCTGCAAGGAAAAGCAGGCAGGAAATGGCACTGTTGCGGTTTTTCTTGACATAGAGAAAGCTTTGATCGAGTATGGCACCAGGGACTCATCTACATGCTACACCGATATGGTGTCCCAGACTACCTGATATTGTTAATAAATTCCTATCTAGCAATCTCTCACTATATGCGGACGACACAACTGTCTATGCCAGCGACAGGAATGTCAACTATGCTATAAAAGAAGTTGCAACGTCACCTAGAATTATTAACACAATGGTGTAACCTCTGGAGAATTAAAATAAACAAAAATAAATGTCAGCCTATTGTATTTTCAAACAAAATTAACACACCAGAACTACAGATCCAAATCGATGATGTAGACATTGCCTGGCAGGACTACGTAAAATATCTTGGGCTGCTACTAGACAAGCGACTGACGTGGAACAAACACATAGATGATGTTAAGAACAAAAGTCGCGCCAAGCTTGCCGGCCTCTACCCGGTTCTAAGAGGCGACGGCCTACGCACGGATACAAAAATGCTCCTGTACCGTGCTGTAATCCAACCCACATTTTTATATGGTTCAGAAATATGGAGCATGGCAGGCCGATTTTCACATTAAAAAATTGCAGGCACTCGAAAACAGGGCGCTGCGTGTTATTTTGGATGCACCGCGTTACCTCCCTAACCGGGAAGTACGCCAAAGACTCAGTTGGCCAACCTTAACTGAGCAGATCAAAACGAAGTCACAAAAATTCTACCAAAAATGTTCTCAGTCCGCCCACCAAGAAATTTCTGAAATTGGAAACGAGACAGCTGAAATGCATCCCCGAAAGCGACCTAAACTAACCTTGACTAGAGAATTAACTTTTAAGACCCAAAAACCTCCCAACTTCCTCCAACCCTGCCAATAAATTTAGTGGTAGGCCCCTCAACAGTTATGTGTAGGCCCCACAGATTGATATTACCTCCATTAGTATTTTTAAGTAGGCCCTTCAATGTAAATATACCCACCAATAGAATTAAGTAGGCACTCTTGGTAGTCAGGCCCCATGTAAATACATATTAAGTTTCCCCCCATTAATTTTAGAACATCATAAAATATTTTAGATTTTTATTCAATCCCGACAATAACAAAAAGCCATTCTCAGTGTTATATAATCAGATATGTGTAATAGGAATGTCCTGGCACACTGTAAACAGGATGGGCTACGCCCTTACTGATGACGTCTGTCTGTCTGTCTGCAATGGCTACTCGCACAGCCATGGCAGACACCGCTGCATCTACTGACGCCGCCGCGACGCCCGCTCAGACCGGTACGGCCAAGAAGGCCAAGTCGGCAGCAGCAAAGAAGCCGCGTGCTAAGCCGGCACACCCGCGCACTTCAGAAATGGTCAACGCCGCTATCAAGAACCTCAAGGAACGTGGCGGTTCGTCTCTGCAGGCCATCAAGAAGTACATCGCCGCCACCTACAAGATCGACGCCGAGAAGCAGGCGTCTTTCATCAAGAAGTACCTCAAGTCGGCCGTCGTAGCTGGTGAACTTGTGCAGACCAAGGGCAAGGGCGCCTCTGGTTCCTTCAAGCTCGCAGCTAGCGCCGGTGGTGCGGCCAAGCCAGAGAAGGTCGCCGGCCCGCTAAACGTTCTGCCCCTGCCGCCAAGGAGAAAGAAGATTGCTAAGGGGGCTGGAGCCAAAAAGGTTGGCCTCAAGTCGGCTCAGAGGAAGACCGCACCTGCTAAGAAGCCAGCCGCTGCAAAGAAGGCCGCCGCTCCCAAGCCCAAGAAGTCGCCCTCAAAGGCCAAGAAGGCTACCAAAGTACCCACCAAGAAGCCTAAAGCGCCTCGTCCCAAGAAGGATACACCTTCAAAGGCAAAGGCATCCCCAAAGAAGAAGAAGTAAGCTTACTTACTATCTTCTTCGCACAAACGGCCCTTATGAGGGCCATCAAACGACTCAACCAAAAGCAAATAATGTCGTCACTAACAAATAGATACTCTACAATTTATTTTCCTCATGTAACTAGTCTTGCGACAGACAAAGCAATCAGTCGCTATGGCGGGAAACACGTGACTAGACACACTCCACATTACTTGCGGATTTCCAAAATTAAAATTCGATCTTGATATGGAACAGGGATATTGCGATTTGTATGGACGATTGTGGTAGGTTTCATTAATGGCGTCTATTACGCCAAGATACGCTATATTTTACTATAGTCAATAATTAATCGATCTCTCTCTTACTTTTAGTTAGTTCTTAGTCGATTAAACTTAGATTTTAATTTTTGGGGTCTTTACGGAAAAATTTTGCAATTTCTTTCTTTTGGGCTTACATAAAGGGTCAATAGTCAACGGCAAAGAGCTTTTTCAATTTACGATGCTTGTAGTGGACCTGAAAAGGGCCGTTTTGTTTTGTGCCGGGTGTGTGGTCGGTCGATCTTTAAGCACGCTCGCCACGGATGCGACGGGCCAGCTGGATGTCCTTTGGCCATTGATGGTGGACGCGCTTGGCTGTGGATGGCACACAAGTTGGTGTCCTCAAAGAGGCCCGACCCAGGTAAGCCTCGCTGGCTTCCTGAAGAGCCATCACAGCAGACGCTCTGGAAGCGCAGGTTCGGTCTTGAAATCTGTGCGATTTCACGCACCCAGGCGCTGGGAACGGGGAGCTTGCGGATATAAGCAGGCTCGGTGCTCTTCTGGTAACGACGGATTTCACGAAGGGCGACTGTTCCAGGCCTATAACGGTGAGGTTTCTTCACGCCTCCAGTGGCCGGCGCGCTGCTTACGAGCGGCCTTGGTGGCCAGCTGTTTGCGTGGAGCCTTGCCTCCCGTAGACTTGCGGGCAGTCCTGCTTGGTCCTAGCCATCACTAATGCAAAGATGAGTCACGGTACACAGATGCTCGCCCGGAGTCTCGTCTCGAAGTGAGGGGAAATTTTCCGCCGCCCCTCTTTATACCCTCGGTGCGGCGCCATGGTGGGAGGGGAGGCGTCTCCACCGAGGATAGAAAGGCTCTGGCTGTGCTGTGCCACCACCATTCGAGTGGGAGAGCGCGCCTAGTGAGGACGTACTGAGCTCGTCGAGTCGTCGCCAGCGTGAGCAGTCGCATCGAGGAGCAGCTGCAGTTGCGCGCGCACCATGGGTAGAAAGCGCCGCCCACTCTCGCCCGACGATACGCCTACGCGCCACCAGGCGGCACCCCGAGCGCCGCGGGATATAGGCGCTGCGCAGACCGCCCGACCGCAGTCTTCGCCACACAGTGGTGGAGACAGGTCGCCTCCGGACCGCTCCGCTCGTGGAGGGGAGCGCCTGGAGCCGACGCCTGGGTGCCAAGGCCGGCACCCAGGAGGCGCCACGGGAGCAGCCTCGCCAGCTCCCGGCCGCAACCGACGCGCCGTGGCAGTCCGCGCCCCGCAGGGGTGGCGGAAGGTCGGTTCAAGCCGGCACTCCCAGTGCGGAGGAGCGCCACCAGGGCGCACCCCGGGACCTGCCCGCAGTCCCGGCACCACGCAGCCCGGACGGCCAGTCACTGCCGCAGAGCGGTGGTGAGCGGACGACCCCGGGGAGCCAAGGTGCCACACGGTTAGACGCTGACAGTGAGCGCCCCTCACCAGGGCCCTCTGCATCCGCAGGATACAGCGGGGACTCTTACTGCACGCCGAGTGGCCCAGCACACCGTGGGCGGAATCGCCCGCTTCCTTGGGTGACGCTTCATGGTCAACCATCGTGGATGACGACCACAAGTTCGAAGTCGGGTACCCGCTCTACCTTCAGTGCATCAACGAGAGTCAGCGGTACCGCATCAAGGCACTGCGGTCTACCTTCCAGGAGCTCGAGGACTTCCTCGCCGAGAAAGGAGGGCCATGGACCATCGAACTAAGGGTGCGAGTCTGGAGCAGAGTGTACGTCTGGGAACTTCCCAGCTCAGCCAAGCAACTGCGCCGTACACTCTGCATCCAGAAGTACTCGCGCCTCGCCAAGCCTGTCATCGACGAGGGGAAGGACTGGTCGCAGCGAGTACCATTCCCTTGCATCTTCGCCGAGGACTTCGACTGCGACCAGTACTTCGAGGAGCTATACTACAGGCTCTTCGCGTCACCGGCACCAAGCAGGAGAGTAGGACCGTCGCCCGCCACTCCAAGCAACGAGGGGATCACGGCCCAGCCACCCAGCCATGAAGGGGCGCTGGACCAATTTCTGCAAGCGGTCCCACACTCACATCACGGCGCCATGAGGGATGTGCTCCACCGTTTGGCCACCATCCCGACCAACTCCTGGCCGGCACTCGCCGGATACCTAGCAACAAACCCCAGCCAGGACAGCATCAAGTCGGCCTTGGAACGGCTTGGCAACCAGGAGCCGGAAAACACCACCACTACCCAGGAACGTGGGGGAACGGAAGCCGTACCACGCCCAGCCGTCGACCGCTGCGCAGGCCCAAAGACCGACACCCTGCAGCCAGCCAGGCAGGCCACCAAGAAGCAGGCGAGGCGACCCCGCAAGAAGAAAACCGCAATCATGCAATGTTTCCGCTGCCAGCGCTACCGGCACCTGGCAAAGGACTGCCGCAGCCAAGAACGCTGCGTAAGATGCGGTGAAAACCACAGCGCCACGGTTTGCCCACGACCGCGTGATGCCACGCCTACGTGTGCGAACTGTGGGGCTGACCACGCCGCCTGTTACGGAGGATGTCCCGAGAGGAAGCGTCTTCGCGCCGAGGCAGGAAGAAGAGCAACCCAACCCGCCGACAACAGACCAGCAACACGGAAGGAGGGCAGGACATCCCACCAAGCGATCAGGCCCACACACCAGCAACCCGCACCAAACAGCTGGTTCCCGATGCAACAGCCGCCAGCAGATTCGAGCCACCCGCAGCACTGGCGATGCAACCACACAAACCAAAGAGACAACCAGCTGGGGGTGATTGTCCAGCTGCTAACGCAGCTGATAACGACAATGATCCCCGGCTGATATGCAAAACCTGAGGGGGTTTTGGTAAAAGGGCGCTAAGGCGCCCACAGCCCTTTCTCCCCCTAAAGAGTAATAAAAAGTGTCCCCAAACAATCCTATCCACCACAGAGAGACACATTAAGTAGTGTTGCCGGCAACGGAACTTTTTCGCAAACAGGCCGTTGAGGCTGAGACACAAAAAAAAAAAAAAAAAAAAAAAAAAAAAAAAAAAGCTGTGCCACCACCACTCGAGTGAGACACCAGCACAGAGCAGCACTATGACCGGTCGCGGCAAAGGAGGCAAGGGTCTGGGAAAGGGAGGCGCTAAGCGTCACCGTAAAGTTCTACGTGACAACATCCAGGGCATCACCAAGCCGGCAATCCGCCGTCTGGCCCGTCGTGGAGGTGTCAAGCGTATCTCTGGGCTCATCTACGAGGAGACACGCGGCGTGCTCAAGGTGTTTCTCGAGAACGTCATTCGTGATGCTGTCACTTACACCGAGCACGCCAAGAGGAAGACGTTACCGCCATGGACGTAGTCTATGCCCTCAAGAGGCAAGGCCGTACTCTTTACGGTTTCGGCGGTTAAGGAACTTGTCTTCTTCTTCTTTATCACAAACGGCCCTTTTCAGGGCCACCACAAGTGTTTCCACACAAAAGCAACTTGCCGTCATTACAATATTCGAGTAACGAGTGTGTTCAACTGTGTATTTACAAATCGAACCATTGATGTTACCGACAAACACTGATGTTTATTAAACCTTTGATGTTAGCGACAAACACTGTGTTTATTAAACCTTTGATGTTAGCGACAAACACTGAGTTTATTAAACCTTTGATGTTAGCGACAAATACTGTTTATTAAACCTTTGATGTTAGCGACAAACACTGAGTTTATTAAACCCTTGATGTTAGCAACAAACACTGAGTTTATTAAACCCTTGATGTTAGCAACAAACACTGAGTTTATTAAACCCTTGATGTTAGCAACAAACACTGAGTTTATTAAACCCTTGATGTTAGCAACAAACACTGACTTTATTAAACCCTTGATGTTAGCAACAAACACTGAGTCTATTAAACCCTTGATGTTAGTGACAAACACTGAGTTTAAACCTTTGATGTTAGCGACAAACGCTGAGTTTATTAAACCTTTGATGTTAGTGACAAACACTGTGTTTATTAACCTTTGATGTCAGCGACTAATCTGTGTTTGCGATTCGATCGATACATGCACAATCCTGGCTTCTATTTTACTTAACACAATGAACTGTTGGTATTTTTTTGACCTACTAAAGAGAGT
>JARYHS010008396.1:0-13000 GCA_031002005.1 Vandiemenella viatica
TCTTCACTCGGGCATTGCTGAGGGCCTCCGGGGACTGACACCGCGGCGGTTGGAGATGACATCCGCCAGACGCCCGCACTGCGTGCCTGCTACCTACGGCACATTCGCCAGCTGATAGTCTGGCAGGGGTCGCCGACACTTCTTCTCGTTTCGAACCAACATTACGAACCACCTGCGCTGCTCAACACTACGGTAACTCCTACGTACGTCAACCATCTCCCAGGTGACCACAACGAGTTCCAAAAATTAAAGAACCCATGAACTGTAAATTCCATTACCTGAGTGGGAACAACCATTTATCCATTAAAGTAATTATTTCGTCAAATAAATTTTGCTTTTCTATGTATAAAGATTATTAAAGTCAAGATGTTCCTTTTGAATATATGTTTGACTTGTACTAATGTGAAGGACCACTTCGGAAGAGAACCCCACGCACAATCATTTATTTTGTGATAGCGAATAAATTGTTTATAAAGTAGTTAATCCCGAGGCATCTACCGATTGGGACACTACAGCATGTAAGAAAATAATATTATGCTGTGGGATAATAGTTCTGGAGTGAGCACAAAAAGCTAATTTATTATAGTTGACCAAACAAAACTTAAGGCTTTATTTACTTTATTATTTCCTTTTTTTTAAACACATGTATAATTAAAAAAATCATTTGCCTTGGCTAGTCACAGATAGGAGTAGAGCATAGATAATTAGTGCATGTTACGGTCCATTGTTCGTAACGAACAGATTCTCGTGCGTGTTACCGTGTCTTCCGAGCTGAGCTGCCCGGTGCGACGGGATGTGTGGGAGGCAGCCCCGCCAGCGGCCACCAGGGTGGTTGTCTAGTCTCCAACAAAAAACGGTCAGCCGGCACCGAATGATCTTGTGTGGCTGCTCTCAATGCCGCAGAGGGGTGGGCGAACCAATCACGGCCCGATCTGGCGTCTTCTTGCACTTGGTCGACGGAAATAGAACAATTAAACATTTACATGAGCGTTTAATTGAAGCCATGTATGATGTCTACTTACGCGCCGCATTAAACATTAATTTCCCCGCTGAGAAGCTTGGGGTTACACCATACTACCCGAAATGATACTCGTTTTTTATTGATTTTATTATGTTGGGTCTGTCTTTGCTTTGACAAGATTTGTGTATTAATAATGGGATTTGGTATTTGAAGCACCATTCGAAAGTGATGATAGCACATTCTAACCTCTTTGTTTTGAATGACGTATTATGTGAACTGATAAAATTGGCTTCAGGTTTAATCTTAATATAAGGTGTTTTTTTTTTTTTTTTTTTTTTCCTTATATCCTAAAGCACCTTTGGAAGCTTTGCTTTTTAGTTTAAGGTTATAGGGGCACTATTTATTTAATCACTTTTGGGGGGAAAACCTGTGACCATCACTCTGGTGGTCTTATGGAAAAACCCAAATAATGGTCTTTTACTGTTCTTGGTTTAATATACTTAGCAGAACCTTGTATCTGTGCCATGTTTTTGGTTCACACGAACCAACTCGACGTAGTTGGGGATCTATATGTTTCTCTTTGTTTATTTTACTATATAATTTTTCTGCCTGTGTTTTAATTTCACATTTAATATAATTTATTCCTGTTTGATCATGAAGTTGTCTAACCGGTTTGTACATTCTCACACCTAGTATTATTCGCAGACAGCGATTTTGTAGTCTTTGTAGGAGTTGAATATTCGAATTTGCCGATATTACCAAAACTGGGCAGCCGTATAGTACAAATGGCAATATTACTGATTTATATATTCTGCTCTTAGTCCGTAACGTCAGTTCTTTACTACTAAGTATCGGATATAAGTTGACCGTAATAGCCATTCCTTTTCGGATTCTTTCTCTGATGTGTTCTTTGAACAAAATCTTTTGGTCGATTTCGACTCCTAGGTATCGATGTGATTTTGTCCACGGTATCGTTTTTGTCCGTCTATTTTTAATTGAGGGAGTTTGTCAAAGTCCGGTTTTTTCTTAGTAAAAATATACTGCAGCGCACTTGAAGGTGTTGATTGTTATTTTGTTGGCTCTACACAATTCGGTGAGTTTGTCGATGCCTTTCTGCAGTCTTCTGATGTTTGTGTCATGTCTGTACCCGATAGTATATTTCGTCTTATCATTGCGAATTGGGCAAAGTCAAATTCGGGTGGTACAGGAATATCGTTTGCATAGATGATGTACAGAGTCGGTGATAGTACTGATCCTTGAGGGATTCCATCCAGGGCGTCAAGAATTGACGAGTTCGCACCCTCACATGCTACAAAGAATCTTCTTACTTTCAAGTAATTTGCTATCAAGTTTGTGTAGCAGCGTGTGATGTCTGTTTTATCCTCCAGCTTGTATATTAAATCGTCTCTCCACACTTTGTCATAGGCTTTGTTTACGTCTCTGAATATTGCTGTTACAGATTTTCCCTTGTTGAACGCTGCCAATATGTCCTCGACTAAAAGTAACAATAACATAGTTGCCGAAACACTTGACTAGAATCCGAATTTTTTTTTTTTATTTTATTATTATTATTATTTTTTTTTTATTATATATTTTTTTTTTGGCCTTTGGCTTTTGCCATACAGCCATCAAACTCATACATCATAAGGTGTACGTCTTATACATCGTGTACTGTTTACAATGTTTATAACAGTTTCTAGCGTTAGTTTCCATTCTTCAGTGTTTACAGGAATGTAAATTATTTATAGACATTTACTTAAAATTTTACAATAATAGTTACTATACTTCAATATTTACAATTACATAAATTTCCGGTCATAGTTACAATATTTCAATGTTTGTAATAACTTATAATTATTTACAGACATTTAGATAAAATTTACAATAATAGTTACAATGCATCAATGATTACAATAACTTATAATTATTTACAGACATTTATATAGGGTTTTACAAATATATTTGCGCAAATAGTTGTAATTACAATTATTATTATTTACTTTTTTTTTTTTTAGTTAAGAGGTTTACATCTGGTTTATATAGGTGATTGCTATTTATTATTGATATGTTATTTCATGGTCTTTTCCAATTGGGTGACGTTTTATAAATCTATTTCATATGTGGAGACCTGTTTCTTCTAGGAATCTGATGATTGCCGGGATAACCTGTCGGTTATTCTCATACAGCAAGATTGCGATGCTGGTTGGTAAGGGGACCTTTTCTTTTGTGATGCGTCGAAGTAATTCGTTTTGTGGAGAGTTATATTTCTTGCAACCAAAAAATAGATGATCTAGGTCGGCTATTTCTGTAGGGTGATCTTCACAGTAGGGGGATTCTGCTACTCTGATGCGGTGTAGGTGAGCTGGGTAACACCCGTGACCTAGTCTCATTCTTATTAGAGATGACACGTGTCGTCTACTCAAAGTTGTAGAGTGGTACCAAGGTTTTATTGGTATTTCGGGTTGATTCGTAGCGTAATGTCTTCCCTTTTCATGTTTTGTTATTTCCCATTCGTTCTCCCATTCCTCGTAAGATGTTTTCCTTACTCTGTTGTAGAAATCGGTGTATGGTAATGGGATTGCTTTAAAATTCCCTTCGACTATTGCAGCCTTTGCCAATTCATCAACTATTTCGTTATTAATTATTCCTATGTGTCCTTTGATCCAAATGATGTTTATTTCTTTATTTACTTGCTTGGCCCGTAGTGTCAGATCTAAGATTTTGTATATATATGGGTTTGTACGTGTGGTCCATTTCTGATATTCTATTTTACTAAGTATGCTTTTTGCATCTGTGAGTATTAGGATTTTTTGGAAATGTTGTACTCCGTATTGGATTGCTTCTGTAATTGCTAGAATTTCTGCCGTGTATATGCTTGCCTCTAGTGGGAGAGAGTATTTTCCTGAGGTTCCTGTTTGTGGGGCAGTAGAAAGCGTAGCCCACTCCTTCTGGGGTCTTGGATCCATCAGTGTAAATTTCTGTGAAGTCATGCCAGTTGTTCAAGATATGATTTTGTATGTAATTGTTGGCTTTCCCCTCTGAAGGTTTCGATGCATGGTTGTTGATAGGTCGGTGTCTTATATAAGTTCAGTTTGTATGGATAAATTGGAAGCTCTCGGTCTTTGTATATCAATGGGAACATTGCCTTCAGCTGTTCAAAACATTTAAGCAGAAGAGGTTTTCGTTCTTGGTTTTTGTTTCGTTGTGAGTTTCTGATTTTCATTAAGGTGTTGAGTTTGTTAAGAAGTGGATGTGACCTTATTGCTGCTCGCCGGATGAGGAAAATCTTTGTCACTAGTCCCCTTCTGATGCGCAGGGGCATCTCTTTCGCTTCTATCAGGAGTGCATTAGTGGGGGATGATTTCATTGCTCCCAAGCATATCCTTAGGGCTCGGTATTGGAGGGTGTCCAGTTTTTTCAGTACATATTTGGGGGCATTTCCATAAAAGATACTTCCATAGTCTATTATTGATCGGATGAGAGAGCGGTATAGTGTTAACATTGTTGTTGTGTGGGCTCCCCACCAGACGTGACTTACTGCTCGCAATATGTTTAAGGCTTTCCCTGTCCTTTCAGTTAAGTATTCAGCGTGTCGTGCCCAGGTAAGCCTGCTGTCTAAATATAGACCTAATAACTTTACAGATGTTTTAATTTGGAATAAGTATGGGCCTAATTGTAGTTGTGTCTGGCTCGTTGGTTGATATTTCCTAGTGAAGATGACCACTGAGGATTTAGATGGTGACAGATTGAGTTGATTTTGTTCCATCCATTTTTCTAGGGCTTTTGCTGTTTCTTCTAACCTTTTCCTTGTTAAAGTAAAACTTGCGGATGAAGTGTAGATGAATTTATCGTCTGCATATTGCAGGATCTTTACAGCTGGTGTATAATTAGTTCTATGTCAGCTACGTAGATCGCATATAGCAGCGGGCTTAATATTGCACCTTGTGGAAGGCCTTTGGTGATTACTCGAGGACCGAACATGGTATTGTCTCTTTTGCGCAAATATATGACTCGTTTGTATAGCAATCTGTATATTCCTTTGAGGTAGATGTTTTGTAGATTCAGGGCTTTTAGTTTCTTTATGAGTAGCGTAATGTTTACTCCATCATAAGCTCCAGAGATGTCGAGAAAAAATTGCTGTGAGATAACTATTGGTTGAAAATGCTTGTTCAATGTCAGTAGTTAGCAGGCTTAGGTTATCCAGGGTGCTCCTTGCCTTTCGAAAACCATATTGAGAATTGGGCAGTAGGTTGTTATTCTCGAGCCACCATTCTAATCGGTGCTTGACCATTCTTTCGAAGGTCTTCGCTATGCAGGATGATAATGCTATTGGCCTGTATGATGCTGCTTTGCTTGGGTCTTTATTTGGTTTAGTATTGGCACGATGATCTGTGTTGTCCAGGATTCTGGGAATTGGCTTTCATTCCAAAACTTGTTGTATAGTTTCAATAGGGGTTGTTTTTGCTGACCTTGGTAACTTCGATATCATGCAATAATGAATACCGTCAATTCCGGGGGCTGAATTGTTCGCGATCTTTTAGAGCTTTCTCAAATTCTTCTATGGTAAATGCTTGCTGTAGTTCCTCATTTTGATGTGATAGATCTTCTGTATTGTTGTTACAAATGGTTTCTGGTTGTGGCAGTACTGTGGGTGGAGCTAAGATGTCGGCAAACTCTTCTGTGACTTCTGTCAGTGGGTGATGCGACATGTTTTTCTTCTTAAGTGAAGCTATCATTGACCATATTTCAGATTGTGGTGTGTTATTAGATATTTTCTCACAGAACTGTTTCCCATGAAGTACGTTTATGTTCTTTAAGGAAGCGCTTTGTTTCTGCATCTATTTTCTTGTATTGCAGGTAGTTGGACCACGTACTGTGTCGTCTATATGTCGACAGTGCTAACCTCCTTCTAGCGATTGCCTGAGAACATGCTTGGTTCCACCATGGAGCTGGTGGTGATCTTGGGTTGTTAATTTCTTTTCTACGCGGCATTGTTATGTTGGCTGCTTTATTTATTAGTTTGATAAATTCGTTGTACATTTTATCAGTTGTTTCTGCTCTTTTTACTGTGTATATTTCTTTATCTATGATGTTGCTGTATTTCTCCCATTCGGCTTTATTTGTGTTCCATTTTGTTGTTGGTTCCGAGAATTCAAATTGTTTACATTGTGTGTTGATAATGGGGTACTTGACTAATTTTGGGAAGTAGTCAGTATTGTAGCTGGTCCATCTACTATAAACAAAAAAATATTATTTCTTGAAATAACGAACGGAAAATAGCAAAATTTTGCATTTTTATGCGATGATTTGAATATTGGCGCCAAAACGCTCCCAGCTGTCAGTTGGTCTCTTGTGACGTCAGTTGTTGGCTCGTGCCATTGTAAACATATAGGCGGTATGCTTATTTTATTAATAAAATGTGTTTCTAGAGTTTACAAATGGTGTGTGGTGCCTCTGTGTGTAAACACGACCTTTAATGCACCAAACAAATTGTTTGTTTCCGTTCCACGCAACGAAGTAGTTGGAAAAAGTGGTTAATGCTTGCACGACGCGATCCGGCTTATGTGTCTACAACACCCTCAATATATTTTTTGTGAAGAACATTTTGACGAAAGTTTGTGCTTAATATTTTATTATGTTTAATAAGCTATGTACGTCAATATTTTGTGCTATGATAAACTTAAATTATTACCGGTAAATAAATTACGACCCTGGAGGTTAAAATGCTGTTCGTTGTAAATGCATCAATTTTTTTTTTTTTAGTGATATAGTTGCCGAACGATTTGAAAAACTATATGGAGTATCATATAATGGGATCAGTATCAAAAGTACTAATGAATCCAAAAAAATTAGTCTTTACTTTTGATTTCTGTCCATCATCGAATTTAGATTTGGAGAAATTTTTCTTCTGGTCGAGGCAGCATTTCGACCTAACCACTTTTGAGATAGTATTATCTCGAGAACTAAGTGAGATATCAAAAAATGTTATTCCTTACAATCAATTTGTCACGTTACTT
Source organism: Vandiemenella viatica (assembly GCA_031002005.1). Lineage (NCBI taxonomy): Eukaryota > Metazoa > Arthropoda > Insecta > Orthoptera > Morabidae > Vandiemenella > Vandiemenella viatica. Next base: position 6,979 of record JARYHS010008396.1, read on the forward strand.
AAGAATCTATCACCAAATTGCGGCGCTACAATTATCGTAGAATCTCCGCTTCAACGAATATCGAAAAATATTTCGACCTGAATAGGACGATAGTTTACGACTTTCTTAGAAAACATGATCAAAATATTTTTCTAGCTATACAAAAACTTGTATAACCTCTAATATAGAAAGAAAAAGCTTTATATTCACAACATTACTGCCGAAAAAATAGCGTCGAACGAATGTGAACAGACTTAACTTTAACTAACCCAGCGCGGCAAAAAATAGTTGTAGAAATCACTCAAGGATTTTTTAAAATAGTAATTATACTAACAATTAAATACTGCACATGATTCTGCGAAGCAACAATCATATTAAACACATTTTAAAAGATACTACAATAAATACTCGAAATTACTCGAAATGTAGACCTGATTGATTAAAATCGCAAATTACCAATCTGTATTAAGTAAACGCACCACTAACACACACGCTTCTAAAATACCTTATATTCTAACGTTTTATCGTAATATGGTATTATGTATAACATATAACAAGTAAGTATTTACTTGGACGTTTTGACATTCCGGAATTCTGGTAATCAGAAATCGGTGTTTGATGCAAAAACACTCCCAGCATCATCACGTCAATTCTGGGCAAATTAGTGCTATTTGCCTCGATAAAACCAACTTCCATTGCGAGTATAGGAAGAACAAATGTTTTACAGTCAGGCACTGAAACCTTAACAAACTTAAATAAACGACGGAAAGATGTTCTACGCATGAGAATACACGGCAGCTAAACTGGCGCGACCCAACAACTGACGTTCATGCGCTCCGATTGGTGTTTCGTGTCACGTGACTAACAGCTGTCTTTTTGCATTTTTATTTTATTAAAAATAGTATGTTTTTTAACTCCTATCCAAAAAATAAAATTGATTTTTCGGTATCCTAACAACTTTATCAGTGTAAATTAAGGTTTCATGGTTTTATAGTTAGTGTCAAGTACCCCATTGAAGTAGTGTGTTCTTGCTTTCTCCATGCTAATAACAATACACCAACAGAAACTGGCAGTTTTCAAGCAAGATCTTAACTGTGTTAGGGCTTTCCACCGGGATAACGCGTCAGTAATAATATATAGTGACATTGCGGAGCCGGCCTCTGGCTCCATCTTCCGGCGAAATGTTGGAAGTGTCCTTGCTTATAAGGCCTTTGGTTGCCAGGGGACGTCAAGTCACGTGCATCGGTGCACAGGCGGTGGGGCAGGGAAGGACCTGTTGGGGCGGCTGGGTAGTGGGGTTGGAGGCTATGAGATCCCACTTCATCAGACATTTAATAATAATTTTACAATTTAATCAATATATGAATGTATTTATTTTAATAAAAGGCCGTGCAGTATAGTAGTATGTGAAAATGGGTAAATTTAAGTTTTTATAATATTTTTTATTATGTTGAAGTTGGCAGGCTGTAATTGTGTTGTTTTGTTTTTAGCCAAAGAGAAACAGATTGTTATATGGAATTTATGTATGTATCAACGGGAAGTGCAATTATTTGATTTGATTATGATGTGTTAATAAATAGTAGTTGTTGTAAAACAACAAGTACTATTATTTTATAGAGAGTATATAATTAAATTTTATCTGTGAGGTGATAGCAGAAAAACGTGTGAGACAATATCCTGGGGCCACACATATCGTCCGGAATGTGCTATCGATTATAAATTAGATTGCAAAAGAACCTGGAAGGATTGGTAAGGCCAAACAGGATTTCTTTAATTATCGACGTACAAAGAGGATACTTCGCAAGGCATGGTAGCGGTATGCGCAATGGAGGGGAGTGGTTGGAGGTGATAATCTTCCAGCCTTTATCTCTGCCTCCTTAGATGATCTATCACTGGATTCCAGGCCGTGCTGAGGTGGTATCCTGAATCTCTGTTCACAATTCCATCAGCTTGCCGAATCTCCACAGCCTCTTTAATCACATTATCTCAAAAACCCTTGGCAAAAGATATTATTTTTGTTGCCTCAAAATCGAAGGTATGCCTTTCCTCGATACTATGCATGGCCACAGCCAACTTAGTGACCTGCCCCAACTGTACACATCTTGTGTGCTCTAAACACCGCTGGAATACAGACATTGTGGTCTGCCCAATGTGAATAGTGATTCAGGATACCACCCCAGCATGGCATGGAATCCAGTGATAGATCATCTAAGGAGGCAGAGATCAAGGCTGCAAGATTATAACCTCCAACCACTCCCCTCCAGCTGCGCGTACTGTTGCCACACCTCTGGCCTCGCTACCCGGCCACCCAACCAGGTCCTTCCCTGCCCCACCATCTGCACGGATTGGCCCCAACGCACATGACTTGACATCACTTGGAAACCAAAGGCCTTATAAGTGGGGACACTTCGCCAGAAACGTCGCTATGTATTTTTACTGATGCGCTATCCCGGCAGAAAGCCCTAGAACAGGAGTGGCCAACCCCACGAGCCCGCCTTGAATATATTTCCGGCCCGCGAGATTCATCACACTTTTACAAAATATATTTATTTTATAATGGCCAAAGTAGTGAAAAGCAATGTATCACTAAATACATTATTTGTGCATCCATATTTTCAAAATTTATTTCACTTATATTTATATATATCATTTTTAGTGTTATATATTTCTTTAAAATATGTGTTTAGTATCATTATTATAATATTATCTATGTCTACATGTAAGAATAATAGTAAACACAATAGTCATAACTCATTATGTTTTAAATTTTCACTCCAAAAAACTGTCTATATTGGGTCTAAATGCCAGTGACAAGCCCGGGGCCCCATTTTCGAAGAAATGGGGAAGGGGGAGTCGGAGGAATAACACCTCGTAAAAAAACCTTGGGTCAACTGGCACCATGTGAGGGTCCCTTGCCAGGGTAACGGTGAAGACCTCAACGGCAGCGACAGCGGGGAAGGAGACCTCCAGAACAGTGGAGCTGGCGGAAGAGGCGGCCTAGTACCCAAGGCTCTAATGTGGGCACAACTTGCTGCCTTGCAAGATTGGTAGGGGACTACCTAAGGCTAAGGGAGTTAACCCTAACAGAAAATCCTCTTTAGCATTAGGCCTAGCAAGCCAGCAAAAAGAGTAATTCTAAATAGCTTTCAAAACCGAAAAGAGCCTCGGAATGAATAGAACAAAGACTTCCTTTATGTATAATTCGGCTAGGAGTGATGGTCGAAAAGCTGATGATAAGCATAATTATACAGAAAGGAAAAATATCATTAGAAGGAACAAACCCAGAATTGGAACACTAAACATTATGACACTGACAGCTAAGTGTGAAGAACTTGTGGACATCATGGAAAGAAGGAAGATAGATATCTTAGGACTGATCGAAATTGCTGAGGAGGGGGTACCAAGCTGTATTGGCACGGTAACCAGCTTTTGTCATCAGTAACAACGTTGATGCAGTGACAGACATAGAATATGTTAGTGATAGAATAATTAAGTTACACCAAAAAACTAAGAAAAACACCCTCACTGTAATACAGGTGTATGCTCCTCAAGCTGGTTGTTCACAGGAAGAGAAAGACAATTTCCTCGCAGACCTTGAGGAACATATTGAGGAAGATAACATTATTATCATGGAGGATTTTAATGCCCAAGTTGGCATTGATAGAACTGGATATGAAAATGTGATAGGACCATTTGGCTTTGGAAATAGGAACAAAGAAGGGAAAGATTTCCTAGATATTTGTCTGAGAAACAGCCTCTTCATAAAAAATACATACTTTAGGAAACGGGCTAGCCACAAAGTCACTAGATATAGTTGGGATGGAAAACAGAAGTCTCTCACAGACTTTATAGTCTCTGATCGAGAAGCAGGGGCCTGCATCACAAATGTGAAAGTATTACCTGGAGAAAATGTAGGCAGCGACCATAGTCTGTTAATTGCTAATCTGAGAAATGTTGGAGTAGAGAAACTAAAAACAAGGAAGAAGCCTAAGATAAAAATTTGGGAACTGAAGAATCCAGAAAAACAGGCAGAGTATCAGAAGAGAATATGTGATCTTGTACCCAAAAGTGAAACAGGATCAGCAGACGAAGAATGGAAAATGTTTGGAGAGGCCCTTGTAAACACAGCAGCCGAAGTAGCTGACAAAACTAGTTCGAGAGTGAAAGATAAAGAAACACCCTGGTGGAATAACACTGTCAAAAATGCTATAAAAGAAAGAAACATGGTCAAAAGACAAAGGGACCTAGAAATCCAGAAGGATCAGGGAAGAAGTGAAGATAAACTAAGGGAACTAGACCAGTCTTACAGGGAACTGAAACTAAAAGTCAAGAAAATCATAAAAGAAAAGAGCTGGGTAGAATTTATAAAGAAAATAGAGGAGGGTAGCCGGAGCAATAAGAAACTGTTGTACAATATTGTAAGATCCAAAAGGAACACATTTGAACCTATCATAGCCCTGGAAAAAGAAGATGGAACAATTATCTGGAAAGGAGATGAAGCAAGGGAAGAGATGTGGAAATATTTTGACCATCTGTACAATGGAAATGGGGCAACAAGCAAAGAAAAGAGTAGTCCAGGAACAGGAGACCAAGGTGGAAATATAGAATCCCCTTTGACATGGTCAGAAGTTGAAAAAGCCCTGAAAAGCATGGCTAAAGGAAAATCACCAAGCCTAGATGAAGTAACTGCAGATATGATCAAAGCAGCAGGAATCTATGGACTTCACTGGGTATGTCGAGTAATGAACACCATCTGGAAAGAAGGAAAAGTCCCCTCTGATTGGACAAAGGGAATCATAGTGCCAATATTTAAAAAGGGTAGCCGAAGAAAATGTAACAATTACAGAGGAATAACACGTCTATCCCATGGACTCAAGCTAATGGAGAAAATTATAGAAGGCAGGCTGAGGAAAGTCATTGAACCACAGCTTGAAGAAGAGCAGTATGGATTTAGACCTAACAGATCTCATCTTCACTACTCATATGATCGTGGAAAAACTTTGGGAGAGAGGAAGAGATGTCATATTTATTTTCCAAGATATTGAAAAGGCCTATGACAGCATACATAGGGATAAACTTTGGGAATGTCTGACCAATCGGAAGGTACCAACAAACTTCATCACCAAAGTTAGAATGCTTTATGAGAGCTGCCAAAGCTGCATTCAGATTGGAGACTCCTATTCAGACTGGTTTGTGACTGCATTATCACCGCTGTTGTTCATCATTGTAATGGACGAAATTATGAAGAGAGTAAAACAGCAACTCAACCCTGAGGACTTTAAATCATTTGCAGATGATGTTCTGATTTGGTGATATACAGAAGAGGAAGTGCAACAGAAACTGAACCTCTGGAATAAGCATTTTAAGGAATTTGGCCTTAAAATAAGCCACACAAAAACAGTGGTTATGGCTGTCAGCAGACAGAATATGAAGCCCGTTATCTATCTGGATGGCGAACAATTGAATCAGGTGGATAATTTTCAGTACCTTGGCAGTAAAGTGACCTCTGACAGTCGATCCCAGAATGAAATTACCAATAGGGTACAAAAAGGAGCCCAGTTTTACCATCAAGTTAGACACCTTTTGTGGGACAATCATGTTCCAATTACATCCAAAATGCCACTGTATAATTCATACTTCTTACCAATTACAACGTACAGCCTGGAAGTATGTACCACTACCAACAGAGATGAAAACAGACTCCAGGCGGATGAGATGAAGTTCCTGAGATCAATGGTCCAGAAAACCAGGAGAGACAAGATCAGGAATAAAGTGATCCACAAACAGATCCCAGTCAGTGAAACCCTCCGAGAAAAAATTGCCAATGCAAGATTGCGATGGCTAGGACACGTCAAGCGGATGGAGTCTACAAGATCACCGAGGATATTGCTGGAAAAAGAATTGGAGGGTAAAAGACCAAGAGGCTGGCCCAGAAGGAGATGGACTGATCTTGTGAAATTGGACCTACAGGATAAAGGTGTACAATGGTCAAAAATCCAAGAAGAGGAAACGTACTTGGACAGGCAAAAGTGGAGAGCGCTCT
>JARYHS010008397.1:0-27023 GCA_031002005.1 Vandiemenella viatica
AGATCCAGTGTAGTAGCGCAGAAACACTGACGGGTCAAAGCCGTATTTTTTTTATATATTTATTACTGGCATTTGGTAAGAAGATAATAAAACAAAAATGAGGTTGACATAAATGCAAATGCTGTATTTGTATACATCGAAAACAATTAATTCTCTCTTTCGATACAACAGCAATTAGTGTTGCCCAAAATCGGTCTTGGTCTTGCAGTCTTGGTCTTGGTCTTGCATTTTTGCAAGACCAAGACCAAGACCAAGACCGCCTAATTTTAGCAAGACTAAGAGCAAGACTGACTGTGCAAGATTTAAGCAAGAACAAGACCAAGCCTGCAAGACTCTTGCGTCTTGCAGTTAGGACTTTTTTTTATACTTTCTATACAAAATAAGTTTTTGGGTGCTTAGAATGGACACGAATACATTATGCTGATGTGTTCTGTGTGGTTTTAAAACACAAAGTGCTTAAATATGTCGTCACCCATTTAATAAATATTGTAGACACTTTTAATACACTTCAAACGTGAAATTTTTTTCTATAATAGTAATCGAATAATATAAAAAGCGTGCAATAAGATTTATGTACTGTTTAGGAGCCCGAATATAATAATATATAAGAGAACTGTTTAAATAAATAAACTGATATATTGACTGTTGCATCACAATATATTTTTGCAAATATTCATTTACATGTAAAGAATATATAGTATTTGCACAATTTTAACTCGAGGAGTAAACTCCAGAGTCAGTGGACCGGACAGGCTTAATTTAAATTATATACTTATCCTATATAATACAAGAAATTGACACATAGAAAACAAACGAAACTTAAAGTACTAGTACATAGAATTTTGAAGAAGAGAATAGGCAGAAAATATGTAGGAAGACGTAAAGTACTGATATAATATAAATGACTATCAGTGCGTTTTCGTTGAAGAAGGTATTGACAGTCTGAATAAGTAAATAAAAAATAATACATTAAATGTAGTAAGTATGACACTTAATTGAAGTATCGAAAATCGAAATAATAAAAACTAAAAATAAACTATATAGAATATGCGTAATCAAATTATATGTAGTATGTTACCGAGAAGATGTTTATTTTCTTAATATTTCAAAAGTTACAGTTTCAAAAGTTAAAGTTACAAACTAATTTAAAATCTAGCTTTTAATAATAATTAATAAGGTTATCTACCTTATTAATAGGGAACATGCAATATTTTTATTTTTGCTTTCATTTTAAGTAACTTCATACAGAATACACCACAAATAAATTAAAAAAATTAAAACGGTAATATGTCTCGCAAAACGGCGGTCTGAAACTGACAGTTTAAATTTGCGCGCCAAAACTGACTTCCAGAGCCGATGACGTCACTCCTGTCAAGTCCTTTCTGACCTGTCAGTTGCTGTGGAAGTAAACTTGTCGTTTTGTGGTGGAAAAAACCATGTCAATCATATCAGCGGTCATTGTCTTTGATAATATTTCAAGGAGAGTTTGTGAAGAGTTCAACTTTCCAATCAAGCTTGAACACACTTTATGGATGTTTACAGTTTGTAAATCTTCTCCAAAATAATGAAGAAGACTCGCTTCACAATCCTTTTCTTTTACTGCATTTATATATTCACTCAGAATATCCACCTAAAAATAAGAGGTTATTATTGTAGCATATAACATATATTTATTAATTTCATTGATACTATTTATTTAACAGCATTTATGCACGCTTTAGAGATTCTTATAAACCTGTAAAGAGAAAGATTCACCACAAGTTGGATTCCGCCACGGCTTGTGAGAACCTTGTTAGGCAAAGGCTGCAGGTTCGAATCCATCTTGTGGTGAGTTCCATCTTTTCTTTCTATAAAGATTTATAGTTTCATCAAATAAACAGGTATACTGAACTGCTTACTTGAGAGAAACTGTTAGTGACAGGAATGTGACCTATTTCTTTGGCTTTTATAAAAGATTTTCCAGAAGCACATTTAGATAAATTTGATTTCTTCCAGTAACATGTTATAGATGTAAGCGCAGGCTACTCAGATCTTCTGTGTAACCATAGCAAGAATGCAGCAGCATGCTTACACCCACCTGGAATAAGATTTTAGTGATAATAATGTGCTAAATTAGGGGTGTGGTGAGAGCACAGAACAACTAAACTCTCTGGCGAGACGATGAGAGTTTTCTGCTCCCCATTTGTCCGCATGACATTTTATAGGCCATAAATAACATACAAACTTTACCTTCAGAAGTGGCACAATCTTCGCATTGGCAGGACTGGACTAAACCTTCCCTTTCATTTATAATGGCTGTAACATGATAACCTTCTTTGCGAACTTTATGCTCCGGTGTAACTCTACTTTTTACTATACACAATTCGCCATCTCTTTTAATTTGGATATAGCCGATTGCATTATCGCCATAAGATTCCCTTGTTGAGCTGAAATAAGAGCTATGTATAGAAGCTGCTAAACGAAATAGGAAAATTCAATGCGATTTATACGTACCATAGTAGTTTAGTCCCTTTCATTTCTACACTTGAATACTCAGCACTTTCGACAAAAAAAAAAAAAATACGACCATATCTACACTGACTTTCGGTAAATTCCTGGAGTCCGCTTTTATAAATCTGACTTCCATTTTTATTGAAAAATACAAATAATTTTCTCAATAAAACAATGTTCTCTTTGACAACAATAAGCTGTCATAACAGTAGTGACGTCACTAGACGTTGATTGGTGTTTTAAAATACGTTCCGTTTCAAGTAACTTCAAATCGAAATTATTGTAAAAAATCAATATTAACCAAAATTAAAATGTTGCTGTAGTCTTTGTTTTATATTTTTTTAACATTTTAATGACAAAATACCCATAATTATTATAACTGCATGTTCCCTATTATTATGGAAGCTACATAGGAGCGAAATGCAGGACACTACAAATAATGAAGAAGACTCGCTTCACAATCCTTTTCTTTTACTGCATTTATATATTCACAAAAGAATTAATATAAAGTAACAGTAATGTTAGCTATTGTGTACTGTTCTGTAATTTCATTTGAGTTGTATTTTTATTGAAATAAATGGTAAATTCAGTAAATTGTATAATTATTTTATTCCATTTCATATAAGGTGAGGGTCTATCAATCTCTTTCTAGACAGATAATGTTCTTTAAAATACAGTCAAGTTAATGTCATTAATTTGTTTTCTATCTGTTTAAACCATGTTTTAGTACATTGAAGATTATTAAATGTAAACGTTTATTAAGAAACAGACTGACTCCCGCGGGACACAGTTGATAGCTCAGTTGGTTAGTTAGAGCATCGCCACTGATCGCTTAGGTCGTGGGTTCAAACCCCAACTGGTGTCAGTTGATTTTTTGAATTTCTCATGAAATGTTTAGACATTTATTAATTTGGTTGGTCTTTACCATGGCTATGTTAATTCAAGCTTAAAATATACCTATTCTGTTGCGTTGTTCTAATATCTAAAGTAACGTTTAATAAATAGCGACAGGCTAATAGGTAATTGCAAGACTTGCGAGACTCTTGCTGCAAGACCAAGACCAAGACCAAGACTGGGAGTGCAATACCAAGACCAAGACCAAGACCAGGTGTATTGATGCAAGACCAAGACCAAGACTGGCCAAGTCTTGTCTTGTTCTTGCATTTGGGCAACACTAACAGCAATGCATGGTGTGAGGTAGCTCTTACGATTCAGAGTCGATTTTTTTTTTTTATTCGTAAATTTTTTTTGACGTTTTACGTCTGAGAGGAGCTATGGCACCAGTAACATATTGCAACGGAGGAATTAACCAACAGTTCCAGTGTTTTCTAATTTTGCAGCACTGGTAGCATCTGGTAACTGTGCGACACACTCATATTTCAACGGTCTAAATTTAATTTGTGGACGCATTACAGCTAAACGTTAGTGGAGATCTTGAAGTAGACATTACATTTAAGGATTGCAATCCCGCAGTGTTTTCAATCCCGCGGGATCCGCGCGGGATTTGCGCCAATCCCGCGGGATCCGTGCGGGATTGGTACAAACAGTTTTTCAACGCATATATTTAAAACATAGTTCCTTAAAACGTTAATAAATTAAGTAATAATTAAATTAATAAATAATTTTTAATGTTAAATAATAAAAAATAACAGTTAACAATATTTTGATTGGCAAAATGACAATAAAACTTTTTAGCGTGTATTTCGATGTTTTACATTTTTGTTTTTTAATCTAAACCAATTTTTAAATAAATAATAAAAATGGAAAATATTGAGTCTTAGGTCATATTATGTGCCTTACAATAAATACATCACATAAGTTTAAAAATATGGTTTGCTTAATGGCCAAGTTACCAAAGTTTAAAAAAAAAAAATCTAAATAAACGTTCCATAACATCGATAAAAGGATTTCATTTCACAAAGTGAAGTGAATATACTCTGTAAAGTGTAGACTTGGCTCAGAACAAGATCTCATAACTTTTTGTCACTGCACAATCACGAGACTTGGCCTTATTTTGCGTGATTCATTATTATATCTCCTGATTCCTTGATTGATATTACAGTTGATTCAATGTTATTAAAAGAAACTACTCACCAACACGTAAACTGTCAAGTATTTCAAATTTACTTATGTGGCGTAACGAAGTTTTTAGAGTGGAAATTATTATTTTTTAGTAAGAAAGGAGACTTTCTCAGCGAATGATTGCAGTGAAGTCCTCATTGCAAACACACGAAATTACACACGTGAGGAAGACGGCGGAGACAGCGGAAGTATTGTGTTCCTACAACACAATTTGTCGATGCACCCGTGAAAATTTCATAATTTTTTTTACCTTTAGTCGAAATAATAACAAGGAGAAGATGGATTAATCGAAAGTCTGAGCGGCACATGTAAGAATGTGGCTTTCGTCAAAGAAACGCATTGAGGCACTTCCCAAAACAACAATAAGTCAAAGGATATAGGCCTACAATTTCCTTTTTTTTTTTTTTTAACAGTTTAACGTCCCTTTTTAACAACGTGGTCTTTAGAGACGGGAAAGGATGGGGGCAAGGAATGGGAAGGAATTCGGCCATGGCCTTTTAAAGGAAGCATCCCGGCATTCACCTGGAGTGATTTGGGGAGACCATGGAAAACCCAAATCTGGATGCCCGGACGGGGATTCGAACCGCCGTCCTCCCGAATGCGAGGCCAGAACGCTATCCGTTACACCACCACGCTCGTTAATTTCCTTTTGATAGCTGTTAAATAAATAGGTACGCGATCGTTAAAATTACGATAACATTAGTTTCATATTAACGAATAATCAAATTTTCAGCCGCAAATTAGGAAATTGTCACAATTACTTTATCTGCAAATACAGAAAATGGGAATAATGAAGCCGTGAATAAAAAGCTGTAACCGTGCGACACTAAAAAGATAATTATATAGTTAGAAAATCGTACTAAATACGCACCATAACTCAAATTACAGAAATGTGTACTCGAAACAAACGTAAGTTTTGATGAATACGTAAAAGTGTATTTATTTACTTACGAATGACGAAGGTTGACAAAAACAAACGCATGTTCACATCAGTCAAATGCCAACTGGAAGGGTACAGGCAAACAGTGCAAAAATATCCAACAGAGACCGAGTGGGTCAGCGAGTCACGCAGACTGACACGCGTTTCCGCCGGATTTTGCGGATTGCGGATCCGCTTAATTTTGTGCGGGATCCGCCAGACTGTCTAATGATGCGGGATCCCGCGGGATTGCGGGATCCCGCTTTGCTGGATTTCAATCCCTAATTACATTGAAGCGGCTCATCAAAATTTCGGGATGGTAGCACTATTTTTTGATAGACGGCAAATGTTTCGCAGCACACAGCAGGAGATACATATAATACAAACGTTAACAATGAGGCTTGGATGAAATTGTACAAAGAAATGGCAATAGGATGTAGAAACATAAATTAGCACCCAATTTCAGGCGTCTGCTAGGGGAAAGATTTCATTAGCAGGTAAGGTAGTCAGAGACCAGTAAATTAGGAATGGAGATGTTAACAACGTGACTGAAGTAGTCAAATAATTTAAACTAAAAATGTGTTTATCGCATACGTAGACGTGTAGGTAAACTTTTAGAAGGAAGTAAGCTCCGTTACATTAAATAATAATTACAATATAATTAATCTGAAATCCGTAATAAGGTCGTTTGGCCCTTTGGTAGAAAGACTTCAAATAGTGTCAACAGTGCAGATACGAATCAACTTTTACTGCCCCACTAAATCATTTGGTTAAATAAAAAAAGAAAGAAAGGTTGGGTAAATAAAAAATTACCAACGCTTACCGTTGTCACATCTCAAATTCATTAATTAACATTTGTACTACCCCAGATGACTTAAGCATGAAACACTATGCGTTATGCTTTACACAAAATACTCGATCATGCCTTAAGAGAAGGGTAAAAATACTATACAAAAATTTAAAAATAAAAATTTGTCATGGATAATATTACAAAAAAAAATAAATTTTCTGCATGTAGCTCAATATATGCTTACTAAGAGGCGATGTTATCCTCAACATAGTATAATCGATCCCAGCAAATATGAAAACGTACATGAAATAGTTATTTTATTCCATAAATATTTCAAACGCAAAACTGTAGACTGTTGTGAGACTGGAGATATAGTGTTCAGATATAGTCTGAAAATCTCTCACCTTTTTTTTAGTTTGGTATATTAGTCTATGCTATAAACATAAATGCAAAAGATTTAAAGAAAATTATATTCATTTGCGCAGAATGAAATCTCATATTTCGTAGAAATATTAGCACAACTTACAAATTTTTAGAGCGACTCGAGTGATCTCATTTAATGAACATAAAAGATATCTATTCTTACTTAGATTAAATAACGTTCTTATTCTCTCCTTGTGTGTGTGTGTCTTTTTTTTTAATATTGAAATAGTGATTAGCATATAATCCTGGACATGAAAGATTTTTTCTTTTCTTGTTTATTATCAAGTTCACCGTTTTACATCTAAAATTTATCGAGTGAATAACATTTTGTACAGTTCATGCATTGATGGGAACTAGCATACGAGAAATATTGGTGTAGACATTTAAACCAAATCTAAATAACTTCTATACAAGCTATGAACTTAACTGCATGTCTATATTCCTTTGTGAATGGAAAATGGGTACATGGCCGTAAAACTAAAGGCCATTAAAAATTCCGAATATTTGAATCTTGTACCTATCTTCGATCCGTGTTTCTTTTAAATGGAATAAAAACCACAAAAAAACGTTATATTAGTTTGTACAGAGTAAAATTTTAAAATACTAGTACAACTAAAGGCCATTAAAAGTGCGGAATATTTTAATCTTGTAACCACCTTCGATCCGCGTTTCTTTTAAATTGAATAAAAACCACCAAACCAGCATTCAAGAAAATATTAAACGAATTTTATTAGACATCGTATTCTTTTTAGTTGATTAATTTATTGATGGAAATTACTTAAATTTTTCTGTGCAAAGATACAGTAAACATTAACGTTACATTCATTAATGACTCTGGCATGTCTGCGTAATTGATTGTGAAAATATTTGCGAATATAATTAATTAAATCAGCCGCAGAAACAAATTGTTAATGGGACGAAATACGATTAGCAGGAGTACCTATATCTTATATATAAAATTCTCGTGTCACAATTTTCGTTCCCATACTCCTCCGAAACGGCTTGACCGATTCTAATGAAATTTTGTGAGCATATTGAGTAGGTCTGAGAATCGGCCAACATCTATTTTTCATCCCCCTAAATGTTAAGGGTAGTCCACCCCTAATTTTTTTTTTATTTTTTAGACAAATTTTTTATTTTTTATTTTTTTATGATACAACATACAAAAATACATACAATCCTAAATTTTCACCCTTCTAAGATCAACCCTTATTTTTTAATAGCCATTTTAGTAATTCTTTTTGGATGCACCGGGTGGAACTGGCAAAACATTCGTTATTTCGCTAATTCTTGCTGAAATGCGATCAAATAATGGCATCGCATTGGCCGTTGCAACATCGGGCATTGCAGCAACTTTATTGGATGGAGGCAGAACAGCTCATTCAGTATTTAAGCTGCCACTAAATATTCAGAATAACCCTGACGCAGTATGCAACATTAAGAAACAATCGTCCATGGCCACCGTGCTGAAACGGTGTAAAAACATTCGCTTGAGGCGTTGAACAGGACATTGAAAGATATTAAAAACAACGACAAACTATTTGGCGGAACTCTGTTGGTCCTTTCAGGTGATTTCAGACAAACACTTCCAGTCATTCCACGTTCAACATACGCTGATGAGATCAACGCTTGCTTAAAATCATCTCCATTGTGGCGTAATGTTGAAAAATTACAGCTAAAAGTAAAAATGCACGTTCAAATGCTTCAAGATCCATACGCTGAAACATTTTCAAAACAACTCTTAGATATCGGTGATGGAAAAGTTGCTATAGATGAAAGTGGATAAGTAAAATTACCGACCGATTTCTGCACAATCGCTGATTCGCAAGATACTCTCATTGAACAAATATTTCCCGATGTACACACACAGTACATAAATCATGAGTGGCTTGCAGAAAGAGCAATTTTAGCGGCAAAAAATGTAGACGTTTTGTTATTTTTATATTCCCTCATCGTTCACAGCGCTCCATGCCTATTTCACGCATTTACCACATTCTTACATACATACAATATACACATTCTTACATACATACATACTTACAATAAGTAAGCTATTTTTTGTCTACTCTAGAAATTACTTGAAAGTTATATATATGGCAAAACAACGTTTGCCGGGTCAGCTAGTGTATACATAAAATTATCAAATAGAAAAATCCATATCATATCAATTGTTTGAAGTTCCAGAGATATTGAAGCGATAGCTTACGTTAGTTGTTTGTTGTTTATGTTACTCTGAATGAAAGCTGTTATTAAACGCTGCGCCGAGTGATCGATAGTTATATAAAAGTAATGACATAAATGTGTTTACGTCGTATCATCAGTGACTGGAATAAGTAACATTCCGGAGATACTGTAGTATCTCAGCATTTTGACAGCGGCTGGTCTGTATCCGTGTAATTTAAACTTCTTCGCGTTTCCAATATTTTTTTACAATGTTGGTAAAGTTTGAAATTAAGTCAACGCGTGTTAAAGGACTATCATTTCACCCAAAAAGACCGTGGATTCTAGCAAGCCTGCATAGTGGCGTTATTCAACTGTGGGACTACCGCGTATGCACACTGCTGGACAAATTCGAGGAACACGAGGGCCCCGTCAGAGGAATCTGTTTCCACAGTCAGCAGCCTCTTTTCGTGTCCGGAGGAGACGACTACAGGATCAAGGTATGGAACTACAAACAGCGACGTTGTCTGTTTACAATGGTCGGCCATCTCGACTACATACGCACAGTCGTGTTCCACCACGAGCACCCGTGGATCCTCAGTGCTTCAGACGACCAAACGATACGTATATGGAACTGGCAGAGCAGAACGTGCGTGGTTGTTCTCACCGGTCACAGCCACTACGTCATGTGCGCGCAGTTTCATCCAAGTGAGGATCTTGTGGTATCCGCTTCACTCGATCAGTCAGTAAGGGTATGGGATATTTCGGGACTGCGTAAGAAATCAGTTACGCCCAGAACGTCGATGACGGATGAGCATTCGAAGGTTAATGTCTCCGCTGAGTTGTTTGGCCAACCATCGGCTGTGGTAAAGCACGTGATTGAAGGGCACGACCGCGGAGTCAACTGGGCCGCATTCCATCCGACTTTGCCCCTCATCGTTTCTGGAGCAGACGATAGGCAAGTCAAGCTGTGGCGAATGAATGATGTCAAAGCCTGGGAGGTCGACACACTACGTGGGCATTACAATAACGTATCGTGCGTCCTGTTTCATGCTCGCCACGATCTGATCCTCTCCAACTCAGAAGACAAGACAATTAGGGTGTGGGATCTCACCAAACGAACGTGCTTACATATCTTCCGGCGAGAACACGAACGGTTCTGGGTGTTAGTTACTCATCCTTCGCTAAATCTCTTTGCTGCTGGGCATGATTCTGGAGCGATAATATTCAAATTGGAACGCGAACGACCGGCATTTGCTGTGCACGGAGATGTGTTGTTGTATATGAAAGAAATGTACCTGCGGAGGCTAGATTTTAAAGAAATGAAGGACTCGGTTATATTGCGTACAAAAAGTGGATTACGTGCTCCAGTTCATAGCTTGTCGTACAACCCATCAGAAAATGTAGTGCTGCTTTCCGTACGCATTCCAAACTCGGAAAACCAAACGTGCGAATTATACACTATTCCTAAGGAATTCGATAACCAATTGCCGCTCTCAGCTGATGTTAAAAGATCTCCCGGCCTTACTGCGGTATGGATTGCTAGAAATAGATTTGCCGTATTGGACAAATCACACACGATCTCAATAAAGAACCTGGCCAATGAGACAAAGAGCAAGGTTACGGTTCTAAACTGTGTTGAAATATTTTGCGCGGGGGTTGGAATGCTCCTGCTAAGCGAGACGGAACGGGTTGTTCTGTATGATGTGCAACAGAAGAAAGTTGTAGCACATGTTAACATCAACAAATGTCGGTATGTGGTATGGTCAAAAGACATGGTATATGTGGCTCTACTTGCAAAACACACTCTGAATTTATGCAACCGCAAACTGGAATCGATTTGTTGCATCCGGGAGAATACCCGCGTGAAATCAGGAGCGTGGGATGACGGTGGTATATTCATTTACACCACAACCAACCATATCAAATATGCATTAACAAACGGAGATTACGGAATAATTAGGACCCTGGACCTTCCTATTTACATCACAAAAGTTAAGGGTGATCAAGTGTTCTGTTTGGATCGTGAATGTAAACCACTTGTTTTGACAATAGACCCAACAGAATTTAAATTTAAACTTGCTCTTTCTAATCGCAGGTTTGAAGAAGTGCTGCAAATTGTGAGAAACGCGAGGCTAGTGGGACAGTCCATCATTTCTTATCTTCAGCAGAAAAGCTTCCCAGAAGTCGCGTTATATTTCGTGAAAGAAGAAAGAACAAAATTCAGTCTTGCACTGGAATGCGGAAAAATTGATATCGCCCTTGAGACGGCCCGTGCGCTTAACGATAAGGATATCTGGGAAAAACTCGCAAAAGCTGCGATGATGCATGGTAACATCGAGGTAGCTGAATTGTGTTATCACAGAGAAAAAAAATTTTCCAGCTTATCATTCTTGCACCTAATAACTGGCAACCTTGAAAAACTGCGGAAGCTATCAAAAATTTCAGAAGTTCGTAAACAATATTCCGAGCAATATCAGGAAGCACTATTATTAGGAGACATACAGGAAAGAATCCGCTTGCTTCATATTTGTGGGCAGAAGACACTAGCATACATGACAGCAATGACACATGGTTTCAGGCCTGAAGTCGAAGCTATTACAGATGAATCTGATAAGGCGGAAGAACAAGCTCCTACTATGCTTCCAGATGCAAAATTCTTGAGGGCCCCTGTGCCTGTATCACAAACCTATACAAATTGGCCACTATTGACAGTTTCCAAGGGTTTGTTCGAGAGCATATCCACTGCAGCAGGATCATCTTCATTGATAACGACTCTACCAGAAATACCGCAGGAAGATACACCTCACGGAGACTGGAGCATTGACGCCGAATGGGAAGACACCGATGACAATGCGAGCAGATCTGAGAAAACGAGTGGTGGTGGTTGGGATATCGAAGATGGCGATCTGCAGTTACCACCTGAACTAAATGAATCAGCAGAGCTCGAAGGAAAAAGTAGATTTGTAACAGAGTATAAGGGATTACCACCAACAGAGCATTGGACGAAGAATTCATCTTTGCCGGTACATCACTTACTTGCTGGAAAATTTGAATCCATGTACCGACTACTACTTGAACAGGCTGGGATCGTAGTCTTCGTACCAATAAAATATTGGGCAATGAAATTATATGCCTCTAGACTCACGTCATGTCAACTATTACCTGGCCTTCAATCACTGTACGTTTACCCACAACAAATAGGACCCAGATGTGGCTTTCCTTTTGTTCGCCTGAAGCTCAGCGTTCTCTCCACTGAATTGCTTGCAGGCTATCAGCTGGTAACTTCAGGAAACTTTAACGGAGCCATCAAAAAAATGCGATCTGTTATTTGGAGGATCCCATTTCTCGCAGTTGATACAAAGCAAGAAGTTGCCGAAGCGTATCAGATGGTCGACATATGCAAGGAGTACATAACTGGGATGATCATGGAACTACAGCGGAAGGAACACCCAAAAGAAACGCTCGACCAACAGAGACGAGTTTGTGAAATGGCGGTATATTTCTCCCACTGTAGTCTTCGGCCTGGACACCTGATCTTCACCCTGCGAACGGCTCTGAAGTTACTCGTTGGTCTGAAGAACTACAAGACAGCGGCATCAATTGCTCGACGCCTTCTAGATCTTGGGCCGCCTGCCGAACTCGCTCGTCATGCCAGCAAGATCTTGGAATGTTGCGAGAAAAACTTGCGCGACGAAAACCAGTTGTTCTACGATGAATACTGCCCATTTTCACTGTGCGCGCGCAAGTTTATTCCGATTTACAGTGGAATGCCCGGGGTACATTGCCCTCTATGTCGCGCAAGTTTTCTACCGGAGTTTACTGGTACCTTATGCACTGTGTGTACAGTTGCTCAAGTCGGACGCAAAGCTAGCGGGCTGCAAATTTGTCTAGAACGCCGATGATAACTTCCTTTAAGGCGGACTCTGACACTCTGAAATGGTTTCTTAAGAAAATATTCAAGTGCCAATATTTTATTTCTGAGTGGTTGTGTATTCTTAGTTATGTAGATTAAATTAATCTTACACTTGATACAGTTCATCATACCACTAATATTCAACAGACAACTTCGGCAATGCTGTCTCTTCTTAGATGAATTACTTAATTTTGTATTTGTTCGTTATTTCAGTGAGATTGAGACATAGTGACAACATGTAAGCCAATGTCCCAAACAGAAAACTTTTTTTTAAGAATAATAGGACATGTATTTGTTGCAGGAGAATTTTAGTGTTACAAATAAGAGAATTCTGCGATTTTTGTTTCAAATATTATAACCAGAAGCTTAATGTTTCAATATAGCGCAGGAGGTGAGGAGCTTCCTAATTGGATTACATGTATGCGCCTACTTAAAGGAAGCAAGTTTACCTTATTTCTCTCTGTCTTCTGAATTCACATCTTAATTCAACCATGTTTTTACCTGTAGGTATTCAATGACTTGATGTCTGATACAATGTTGTTAATGTTTTAGAAGTTAATTCCTGGTTAAATATTTACAGGGGAGGGGTCTAAGGGGCTCAAACCACCCCCCGCCCGTTCCAAAAGCATCTAGGTCACCCTCGACGACAGTAATTTTGGGGACTTTTTTTTTTTTTAGCTCTACTCTATGGACGACAATCTGAAATAAAAGGTTGACATGAGATTTCTGTCGTCGACCCCCTCCCCCTCCTATATGTCAAAGAAGCTGGATTGGCAGGGAGGAGCTGACGGGTGACCAGGCCTAGAAGGGTATTTGGAGAAAAACTGGGAGAAATACGTGGAAGGAAAGAGATGACCATGACTATAAGGGAATTGGAAAATTTATTGGTAAGGAAATCACAGACTGGAACAAATTTTCGAGGCCAATGCTGATAAAGTTAACTCAGGCAGTGAAAGAATTTAAAAGGGAAAATTCGTGTCATGTGAAATTGGTGTGTATGGCTAGTCACCGGGCCATTTGTTTCTTAGCAAGTATGGTAACTTTTAGTAAGTCTGAGAACTGTTTCTCTCCGTGATGTTTGTCATGTCTACTTGAACGTCTCTGCTTCTGCTTGTCTTCGACTCGGAACAGTTTCTGTTTCCCTCATGCAAGATATTGACTCCATGTATTGACTGGCGACCTGCGCGCTATCTAGTGCAGTCGGCCCGTACTACACACTGTGGAAAAGTACTGGCTGGAGCGGAACACGTGTCTGGTGCTTGTCGAGAACGGCGCCCGCGGTTTTGAATGTCAAATCTGTGGATTCGCTTAGCGATGCTTTATACGAGAGCTCAGCGGAAAGACTCAGATGATCTTGTAAATATAGAGCTTTTTACTGACGACAGAAGACTATCATAATAAGAAGTAATTTCAAAATCAATGAAATATTGCAAATTATATTCGGAAGAAAATAAACAATTCCGTACAATTAAATCAAAACTCCTTATTCGCGGGGTATACGTTCCGCATATATGTCGCGAATGTAATTTATACAGGATTATAGTGGGATGTTCCAAATTTACAGGACAATTTTGATGTTATTAAGTGATTGTGGCACTTTATTAATTAAACTCATAAAATCAGCTTTCTAATGCTTGAAAATCTATATCCGAAAGTTCACCGCAAGTTCCTTAAGCATGTAAAAATTTTAGCTTTTTCACAATACATAAGGGCACTCTCTTCTGTTTGAAATATCGATCCAAATGGTTAACGCAGCTTCCACTATTCCAATCGGTAGATCACGAACAGTTTTTTTGCTGATAGTAAGCTTGAAGCAATAGAATTCCTAATTTTGACTTCTGATTTTTTGATTGGTCGTACAGTTCATTCATTGATATCAAAATAAACGATTTCCCAAGATGAAAACGGTCAATAATTTCTGTTTTTACTTTAAAAGGCGTAGTAACTTTTTACCTAGTGGGATTGTGGGAACTTTCTATTTTAGTCGACACAATAAATCGTGAACAACACAAGGAATTGAAAGGACACGTGCTGTTCATTTAAAAATACTGTTCTGTGAAGGATGAATTGCGGTGATAACACAAAAGAGCATAGCGAATAGGGTGCGGGATTTCGAAAGCCAGAGCGGTGCATGTGACTCTATAGGCTTTTGGTAAAGAAAAAGGGGGCATTCATAAACTAAGTGATAGGTTTGCGTGTGAAAGGGGCAGAGAGGTTGTCTGGATAGCTACGTGGGGCGGAGGGGGAAGATTCCGAGCCATGCCACGTAGCTTTTCATTCATACCATTTGTCACAGTTAAAAAAGCTACAGAACATCATGTGAATATTTATTTCCGTCATTTAATTATCTCCGTATATAATTTACATAGTCTGACAAGACAAAAAAAAAAAAAAGTCTTCTGGAACCAATAGGGAAAAAAGCTACGTGCCACGCGGGAAGTGGACGGGGTAGAAGCAAAAACCACGTCTGGCTACTTGGGGGGAGGGTGGGTTCACAGGAGGCTAGAATGGAGCTACATGGTTTATGGAAGCTCCCAAAGTATTTCAAATACATTGAAGCGGCACCAAGTCAAAGCGTACGTTGCTGCTTTTTGACAGCTTGTGAATAAATAAATACACTATTAAAATTACAATAATGTTAGTTTCTGATCCACAAAGAAATGAAATTTTCAGCTCTAAATTTAGAAAATTGTCACAATTATTTTATTCGCGAATATCGAAAACGGGAACAAAGAGCTTTGACTGTAAGTGTTTAATGTGGAAATGATGCAACTTAATTCAATTTAGCTCAAGAAATAATACAACTAGTAACTAAACGCAATGTTTGAGAGAAAAAAATGAACAAATATAAGCATTTGTATCAGTTGCACGGGGAAATACGACGTAATAACTTAAAAAAGAATTCGATACATTCAACAAAATAAAGAAATGAATGAAACAACTTGGTTATTCAACATTATCACTAAGAACATCTAGAGAAAGTGATATGCAAACAGTAAGGTGGGAGTACTTTGAATTTTCTTATAGTTACCTCTCTTGTCTTTTATGGCAATCCAGATTTTTTTTTCTTTTTTTCACAGTCGACATAGGTTCCCATTTAAATTGATTACCGCTCTCCGAAAATGAAAAGCATATACTTAACAAATCGTCATATACGTACATGATAAGTTCCACTTTTTTTTAACAGATGATTCTAAACAATTTTCCCAGTGCTGACTAACAGACGAAAGAAGTTTACCATAACATCCACCATAAGACAAGTCATTTTTAGGGGATTACTGAAGATCCCGATTCAGCATAGAATTGACGTCATATTACTGTAGTAATCAAACGCAAGACACCGCTGGAAATACTTTCCGAAATACATTTAGTAGTGTCATGTTGGTCTAGGTTGTACTACAACTTAATTTCTGTTTTAAAATAATGGATCATATTGAATTACAACCGAATCGCTGCTGGAAAATAGTACCTCTTGCGATTGACTACCGCAGTATAATGATGTCGTCGTTATTGCGGAATCGCAAACTCCAGTAGACTTATTTTCAGTTGTTAAAACAGCAAAAATATGTATATATATATATAAATAGTTCCACACAAAATTCTAACAGAATTTTGAACTACTTTTATTTTGAATTAATAATTATAGCAAAAGAAATGGGAGGTAAAAACAATTACAGTCACAAGTGTGGAGTACAATTCTTTGGAAATTATGTAGATAGTTTAGTAATTAATTCCTGTTTTTGATGAGTATTGTTTGCATGTGTGTTTATGGTGTATTGCTAACTTTTAATTGGTGATGGTTTTCTCCCTTTCGATTTCGGTCAACAGTAGACCGTGGGACAGGGGTGGCCTTAGCAATTGCGAGACTCGGGGCGGCAGATCTTTGCGAGGCCCTTGTCTTTTGTACAAAATATGTTAATCGAAAGTAGGTATTTCTTATACCCTGTGTGCAGGGCCGGCGCTAGAAATTTCGGGCCCGGGGTATAATGGGCAACTTTTTTTTTTTTTTTAGCTCTACAATCTGGCCGGGTGACAATGGGCGCATTCTTGGCTTCATGGCCTGAGGGCCCCTACAGTCGGTGCTCGGGGCCCCCCACCAGCCGGCGGGCCCGGGTACTTTTGACCCGCTTACCCCCCCCCCCCCCCTAGCGCCGGCCCTGCCTGTGTGTCACCCCCAATGGCCGCCTCTTTCTTGGGGAATAATTTCATGTTTCTCTTCTTTCCTTTCATTCGAATAATTCTTGTCCTATTGCTGTGATATTTCTTCTATCCAAACTGTTTTTCTTCGTTTCTTTACCGTCATTCGAAAAGAAATTCTGCACTTTTATTTTGTTCAAGTCTTGATCTTTCTTAAGGTTTGATTTTGCTGTGTCCTTTAATGCTTCAGTTAACCAACGAATTTGTGTTTTGAAAGTTCCACTAAAATTATCAAATAAGTCTTTCTGGATTAATTCCCACCATGTGTCCAAGAAAAGAATGCAATTCTTTCTTTTCTAATAGTAAATATTTTCTGTTTTTGTATTCTTCATTCTTGATTGCTCCTTTGATATTATTACTGATACAAATAATTTCGTGTACTATTCCAGATTTCCACTTGTGATCGACACGAGCCAAGGGCGTATCCAGGATCAGAGCAAGAGGGGACCAAGATTTGAGCTAGAGGGGGCAACTAATATTGGTTTCGAGGAAGTGGGGTGGGGGACTGAAACATTACGATTTCTTATAAAATGAAACTCAAATCTATGGAGGAAACTATTTATATTATTGACTAATATAGTAATCCAACCACTTAATCTAAGGACCTACTATGTAGTAAATTAAGATCGTAACTCAGTTATAGTTTATGTAAACATCTCAGATTCTTAGAAAATTTTTCAATAACTTTGTTTCTCAATATCTTATGGTTTTCTTTCACGAAATTTCGATGCACACTAATCAGGCATAATCTAGTCAATCTTTCCTCTCACAAAGTGCTCCTGAGCCAGTTCTTCTCTCATCGAAGCGTACTGAAGGCAACTTAATTTTTCTTCTGGGGGGGGGGGCAGCAGATCCCTCCCCCATCCCTCTCTGGATATGAGCATATCTATTCTATTCAGGTTTTGTTTCTCCACAGAAACATGTTTCAAAAGTAACAAGTGTTCTGCAAGCTCAGGGCCGCATTTAAGCATAGGCTACATAGGCTGTAGCCTAGGGGCCCGCACCACAAAGGGGGGCCCGCACCACAAAGAGGGGCCCTTCACCACAACCCTCGCCTGTGCAGGTAGTAGAGCTAAAAAAAAAAAAAAGGTCGCCCATAAATTTTTTAGGTCGAATTTCGAATATTTCGAAATTTAAGAATCCAGCCACTGCCGACAGGGGGCCCGCACCACATGTATAGCCTAGGGGCCCACAGAGCCTAAATGCGGCCCTGTGCAAGCTACATCATAATCATTAGTGTTAGGAGGCAGGAGATAGCAGGACCTTTTTTTGGTTCTTGATCCTTCAAACCTCGAAGGGAAATCCTTTTTTTTAAACGCATAAAGTTGAAACAAACAGAAGATGATGTAACATATCTATCACATTTTTTACTATTATTATTAACATGTGAAAACTTTTCTGTAGTTGTCTGTGGACATTACCGCAGGATCCAGTCAGTAAATAATATTTTATAGGAGCTGGAATGGGATTCATTGGATGTCAAGAGGAGGGTGAAGATAGTGCTGGGTGCAATGAATGATCTATGATTTTTCTGAACTGGGTCAAAAACTTGAAGATTGCCGTCCCTCCCTCTGAAGAAGTTGAATGCATGAATTTGCCACCCTTTCAACATGAATTTGTTGTCTCCTCCTACCTAAAGTGCCGCCTGTTTTTCTGCTAGAGTAATAATGCAATGGTTGTGTTATTAGATAAAGGTTTATAGTGATCAACCTTATATACCGTTGAAAATTACCACAAACACCTACATACATATCACAAAAAAAAAAAAATTTTATCACTTGTTCATTTTATTACTGTATTATTATTATTTCTGAGGTAGTGACTGTAACCTAAATTACCCAGTTGAGATTATAGATAATAGAAAAGTGACTACATAAAACTTGACACCACTGATATCAACCATTTGTAACAGTGTGGTGCTAAAATTCAGCTGGTAGTATAGCTAATAACATAGATAAATAGGAGATAATTGAGGCATGATGCTTGGACATCATATACAATCTCAAAATGTCCTAACTCAGTCCTTCTGCGACCAAGTTCACAAGGACTGGTGTTGGATGTATAACGTCCTGATTTTTATCAACGAAAGTTGTGTCAAAGAATATTTAGAGATCGTCCTGTGGTGAACATATATAGTCATTAATGTATCTTAAGTAAAGGGAATGGCAGCAGATGAGAGACCAAGTATTTTAGTTCTCACTATGCCATATAGACCTGCAATTATAACATAAAATTATGTGGTCAGAATAATTATAGGATGTTCGGTGACGGCTGAAAGATATTTTTTTAGTTAATCTTCATGGTATTTGATACCATGAAGATTATCATGAAAAATCAAATTAGAGTCTCATTTTAGAAATTAATTTCCAATAAGTGTTGTGTAAGCATCAAATGCTAAACAAATAATAAAATAAATTAAAGCTGTAATCATATCAAGTCCGGAAATGTTTGGTTATCCATTTAGCTACCATGAAATGTAAGAGTTTTTTTGGTAAAAATCCATATTAAATCTCTATTTCCCTCTTTTATTCCCAAAACTACTGATCCCAGAATTATTTCGCAATTTTCAGTGATATGTAGTATCTTAAAGATTTAGGAAAATAAGTCTTTGCTCTGAAGATTATTGTTGGTCGGCTATAGCCATGTACACGTCTGGTTCTACCTGGTGTCTCAGTTCTGCAAGAATAAGGATATATGCCAAAATATTGCGCATTTCTTGTTTTTTGTTTTTTTTTTGTTAATCATTCCCAGTCGCCTTCATCCGTCGTAAGTGTTAGGCCTTATTTCCCTATCCTTCCTTAGTTATATTTATACATATATATATAAGGAATTAAATTAGGATAGGGAAATGAGCCACCACTTTCCTTTAGATGATGGATGTGGGGCGCGAAAAATAAGTAAAAATAATAATAATAATAATCTGGTATTATCTGAAGTTGAGACCAGGTGGTTGCCTTGTGCCCAGTTTGTACTGGTAGGCAAGTTCCCACCGTCTGAGTTCAGAGGAGCTGCTGCTATTAGGGAGGACTCGGATAGCCCAGAGCGTGAAACAATAGTTGAAATTATTTGAGTCATGGGTGATGGCATAGGCAGCTACTGGGTGCTTTGGGTTCTGTGTGAACACCGTCTGTAGGTGGCCATTTATTCTTATGAAAAGTGAATTTGTTGTTAAACCTATATATGAAGCCAGGCAGTGGTTGCATGTTAACTGGTAAATTACATGTGAGGTTTCACAGGTAGCATGTAATATGACACGGAAGCTTTCCCCTGCGACAAGGTTGGTGAAAGTGGTGGAGGCATGGTGTATGTTGCACATCTTGCATCGTGGTCAAATGCATGGGAAAGAGCCTTGGGGCTGACTGTTGGGATGAGGAAGACTATGTTTGTGGACTAGAAGTTCGCTTAGGTTAGGAGGTCTGCTGAAACAAGCTCTAGGAGGGGCAGGGTGGATTTTAGAAAGAATGGATCTCATTTCAGGGCAGGTTTGTAGGAAATCATAGCCCTGCCGGAGGAGTCTGTCGATGGATTCCAGGCCTGGGTAGTATTGTGTGACCAAGACTGGATTGTGGTTGGTTTTTGCAGGTTTTGGATGACCAATGGGCTGAGTAGGTTGTAATGTTGCCCGTGAAAGCTGTTTGTTCACCAAAGCCGGAGGGTAGTTGCGAGAAATCAATGCTTGTGAAATACTGTTTGAATAATCCATGAGGGACTGTCAGTTGGAGCATATGCGACTACCTCGAATGCCAAGACTGTAGGGGAGGGAGCGTTTGGTATGGTACGGGTGGCAACTGTCGAAATGGAGATACTGTTGAAGGTTGGTGGGTTTGATGTGGACTGAAGAGTTGAGGAAGCCATTGGAGAAGGATAAATCCACATCCAGGTATGTGGCTTGGGTGTGGGAGTAGGACTAAGTGAATTTCAGCATGCTAAAGGTATTGAGATGGTTCAGGAAATTTAGTAGTTCGTTTTCTCCATGCGTCCAAATCATAAAGATGTCTTCAATGAATCGAAGCCAAATGAGGGATTTGAGAAGGACTTCCTTCAGAAATGTCTGTCCAGATGGCCCATGAACAGATTAGAATAAGAGGGGGCCATGCGGGTGCCCATGACAGTGCCACAGGTTTGGTGATATATGTTGCCTTGGAAGGAGAAGTTATTGAGAATCAGGTGCACCAATTTGATGAGGAAGGATGTCATAGGAAGGCTGTTGGGAGGGTGCTGGTCCAGAAAATGTTCCGTGGTCCAGAGGCCATGCCAGTGTGGAATGTTTGTGAACAAAGACGTGATGTCAATGATAACCGGTATGAGTTGGAAGGAAGGGGGTATGTATGTATATATATATTTAACAATGCAATCAAAGGTGCTAAGTAGTGAAAAGGAATTAAATTAGGATAGGGAAATGAGCCACCACTTATCTTTAGATGATGGATGTGGAGCACAAACACTCAAAAAAACACAGTTGTGACACAGAAATGACAAAAACACAGTTGTCATTTCAGTGTGTTCGTGCCCCACATCCATCATCTAAAGGTAAGTGGTGGCTCATTTTCCTATCCTAATTTCATTCATATATATATATGTATATATTATTAAATTAATAAACCTTTTAATGGAAAATGTTGGATGATGTAATGATAGTAAAAACATATGAAGATATACTGAGGACTCGAAAGTTTGAAACCTGCTTTCTGTATCGTTTCTGAGACTGAAGTGAACGAGGTTAGGTAGTGATGCATGCATGCTCAAGTTTATGACTGATGATCAATAAATAAGGCGCTGCCTATTGTAGTTGATTTGTTGCACCCAAACACCCTCAGCAAAACCACGCGGAATTTCAAACTCAAAAGTTTTAATAACAATATAAAAGCGTAGACCTGCATATTAAGATGAAACAAGTGATGAAAGATGATTAAGATCATCAAAGCATGCAACAGGGAAAGATTAAAAACACAATATTGATTATTCACACACGCATGTGAACAGGAAGACAGCGACTCAACTGTTTTTAGACTGTGCTCCACTAATCAGAGCCTTCCTATGCCACACCAAGCCATCGAGATTCCTGGATGCTGAAATAGTTTCAAAAGAAATAATAATAATCATCATCATCATTCACCAGGTCCCCACCTGCTGGTCATGAGAAATAAAAAGTGACTTAAAACAACAAATTAAATAAAAATGAATTAAAAAGTAGAATTAATATTGAATTCTGAATACACCTATTTCAATTATAAATGAATGTAATTTTTTATAAATACTTACTTTCAAACAAAATATTATAATTTGAACCTCACATGGCCATTCGCTGTTTACATCATATAAAAAATGATTTTATCTTACCTAACCCCCCCCCCCCCTGGGTGTGAATGCCATGGAATTTTAGTTGGTATTGCAGGTGAATGACAATCTAGATTCATTCGCCGTGACCATAGTATACGGCAACCTTAAGTTACAAGGGTTTTAAGTCCTCATCGTTGGGCCACAAAGTTATCACTTTTCGGTATAGGTGTACTGAAATGTTACTTTTACAGTACACCCATACTTCAAAGGACTGAACTGGACATGCGCAAACATTGTTTTCAATTTTCAAGAGCATTTAGGTCTTTTGGTTCTAAAACTCTTCAGAAATAGGTTACTGTCTTAGCACATGTTTGACTATTATTATTATTATTTTGCATGTGGTGCAGACCCCTTTGTGGTGCGGGCCTCTAGGCTACAGCCTACGCCTAAATGCACCCCTGATCTCACACTTAACTTTTTTATTCCTATAGTTCTAATATCAATTGTAATTTCTAAACAAAAATCAAAAAGGCTCTCCATGAGACTTGGAGCATCTCTGGAAAACAAATCTGTGTACTATGCACTAACATATTCTTTATGGAGGGTATGGTGGAAAGAAAATTCTTATCAGCCATACCAGTGTTACAAATCCAAGAACCTGAACAATATAAAGGGTCAGGCAGAAAGTGTGTGCATAAAAACTTGGAATATTTGCAAATATTGACAATAATACAAAATTAATTTTTTGAAAGACCTACTCTATTTAAATCATTGTATGAACATTAATTTATCATGCATTTAGCTTGTTCAAAAGTGCTGAATAAGGCAGCGTTTTTTATTGAATAGAGAATGGAATCAGATGCCTCACGTAACACATTATTATTAGAGTTGGATAAAGGAAACAAAGAAACTGCCGCGAGGCACTGAAAATAAGATAGGATAGGGAAAATAAACAGTTACCCGTCACTTACCACAGATGAAGGCAGGAGGGCGAAACACGTAAAAACACAAAAAAAAAACAAAAGAATTACACAATATTTCGACTTTTCAGTCTTACTCGTGTAGGAGGCGAGACATATGGCAGGGGGAAAGATTCATGTGGCGGGCTCGGATGTGACCACATCTTTCCCCCTGCCATATGTCTCGCCTCCTACACGAGTAAGACTGAAAAGTCGAAATATTGTGTAATTCTTTTGTTTTTTTGTGTTTTTACGTGTTTCGCCCTCCTGCCTTCATCTGTGGTGACGGGTAACTGTTTATTTTCCCTATCCTATCTTATTTTTATTATTATTAGAGTGAAAGATATGAACCATAAATATTTTTAAAATGATTTTTCTTTTTATTTCTTTACATTAAACAGAAAATACAACTGGTGCATGTGCTCCATCACAATTAAATAAAGAAAAATTAATTAAATCTAAACATATGTATATTTCACTGCAATTTTTGTTTGTTCACCAATTTTGTATATATTGGGAATTTGTGTAAAAACTATTAACTTAATGTAAGAAAGGAAACTGTATGATTATATCATTCTATATTTAATTTCTTCAGAGATTCAACCAGTTTCTCACAAGTCATTTTATGACTTGGCCAGTTTTTCACCTGACATTCCCTGAAAAAAAAAGTCAAAAAATCTTAAATTAATAACACATTTTTTTTAGGCGAGAACCTTTCACTTATGGAAGGCTTTAGATGACAGTTTTTAGAACTTTACAAGCAATTTTATTTAACACAAGACGTTTTATGCCTTTACTCTGTCCAGATAAGGTGGTGTAAATTGAACATTTAAATTATTAGAGGCAGTCATTTGGTATGTTGTTACGTGATGCTTTGTTGCTACAAGCTCTTGAGTCATCAAAGTAATAATGTGACAAATCTTTTTAGTATGAGCATTGGTGGATCCAGGATTTTGGTTTGGGAGGGGCTTGAGCGGATTTTGGATTGGGGGGGGCTTGAATGAACTTTGGTTTGGGGGGGCCTTGAGAGAACTTTGGTTTGGGGGAGGGGCTTGAGTGGATCTTGGTTTGGGGGGCACTTGAATCAGGCAAGGGTAGTCTTTGTAGTCTCCTCAGATTGCTGCCCCCTCTGATCAGAAGAGCTTTTAATGAAGACTCCAAAATTTTGATGTCAGGGGTGGACCTAGATACTTGGGGGGGGGGGACTTGAGACCCCTAGCTCCCCCCCCCCTCTGGATCCGCCCCTGAGTATGAGTGTTAGTGCAGAATCATCTGTCCTTCCTCATGCATTAAGTTGTTGATAGTGCTGAGACAGATAAACAATGCAATATTTCTTACTCATGTGCTTCTGTAAAGACTCTCAAGTAATATTAACTCTGTTTCAAAGCAAGCTACCCAGCTGGGAATAATAACACTAGTAACTTCAGATGATATTCTATACATCCATTGTATTGGTGACAGAAAAATATACCTCCAGCACTAAATTTCCATTTTTTCTCTAAAATTTTAATCAGAACTTAGGGACATCGAAACTTGTTTTTGAGCATTTGTACCCTTTCATTAGGAAGATATTTCTATGATTTATCAATTTAATCTGACCTACTACTAGTAATTAAATCAGTTCCAGTGAAACTATAGTATCAACATTTTTAATCATCTGTCACAAACTTGAGTAACTCAGATTTACTAGAAAAAAATCTACTCAATCAAAGTTCCCCACAGCAACATTTAATTCCTGATATATATTGTTTCAATTATCCGATTGTTCCTCATGCACTGATTGTAACATTCATACCTAGTTCAAATTTCTTTCACTTTCTACTTGTCTCACAATTGTCATGAGTCTCTGGCTTTAGGATTTTTGTCTTGTAAATCTGTATCTACCTAAAGTTCACGTTTTACTAACTATCCTTAACCATACAGATTTTAGATTAACACCTACCGGCCACAATACCATACAGCTTTGCAGCGAGAACATTTCTTAGCTGCACGTTCTCCACATTCACTGCAAGTTGGTGCAGTGGTAGCAAGATTTGCTAATGTGTCTGGATCATATGTAGAACTGAGTCTGAAGAAATATTTTTCTCGTCAAAATCAATCTACAATTGCATGAAGTAAATGTCTATAGGTAGAATTAAATGACCATAAAATACCTTTTTGCAATTTCCATCAACTCTTCTTGAGTGTTATAAAATAACAATTCAACTTGCTTGCTAGCAATCTTGTTCCATTCACTTGCACTCCGATTCAAAATGGATTCACGTATCTATATTATGGACAAAATATGATAATACATTTATTTTAATAATTCTTATTTTAATAAGTGATTAATGATGCAACTGACCTGTGGTACAACTTCCAGAATTAGTGGTTTCTTGGTACTTGAAGGAAGCTGTGACATTGACAGTCGACTGAGCCAGTACTGCAGTTCAGCCAATGGAGCCAACTGATCGAGGAGAACTTCATGCAGGTAACCCCGAAGCTGTGAATTAAAGTTTTTGATGTTTGAGAATTATTTACTACATAGAAAGGGGAAAAAAACCACATGCATATACTTTTATGTACATTTTAATTGGATCTTCATTACACTAATGATGAAAAATATTATAATGCAGGAATGTTAAGAGCAGAGATGAGGATTTACTAAAGCTATTTATAAGACACTAGTGAAATGTAGAAGTATAATGAACAAATGCAGAGACTACTTACAAACAAATACAGTTTCAAGTTAACAGAGATGCAAAAAACAAGGGAGAACAGCAATGGATCTCCAATAGACGAGCCATAGAATGGAGGCAAATAAATAAAAACCATAGAAGATGACTTGTTGGGAAGTTTTTAAAAGACAGAGCAAAGAATGAGAGAAGGAAATGAAGTTTTAAAAGAGGAGGAAGTGGTAACAGGATTGACAAAAGGTAGTATATTGATATGATTGTTGTTCATTATTTTACATTGTATGTAGATGACATAATGTTATATGATTTGATGAAGACTGTGAACAGCTACGAATGGATCTGGACAGAATGTCTAGCTGAGTAACTCAATATATAATAAAGATAAATGCAAAGAAGAGTCACCTTATTGGGTTCTTATGATTAGAAGTGTAAATACCAAGGTATAAGTAAACTCAGTTGGGTGGATTTCATTGGGAAGGTAGTGAGATCAGGTTTCGAAAGTCTCATTTCTTGGAAGGGGTGAGGAGGTGAAGTACCAAAAAGTGAAAGAATTGATATACAGAAACTTGGAAGACCATTGATTTATTATAGTGGTTTGGCATGAAGCTCACTTTATGGGTACCAAATATAGCAATTGGAGGGCATGAAAAGAGGGTAGCTGGATTTTTTTAATGGAAATTACTACAAAACTTAATACAATAAAAGGAGCTGGATTGGGAGTTACTGGAAGACGTGAGGTAGGTGCTGGGAGTGTATAAAGCAAATATTGGTTATGAAGATGGATGAATATTGGTAGGATAATTAGAAGTAGTATTATGTTAAGGGTAAGAGTTTACCAAGACATTGAGTTGGCACTTGGTTTCAACCATAACAGAGATTGAAAATGTTCTTAGGGGGTGTCCATAAATTACGTGAGGTGAAATAGGGGGAGGGGCAGTGAAATCTCACCAAAATGGAGGGCGGGTCACTGGCTTTGGAAGGCTGAGACCTAAAAAAAAAAGGTCTCAAACAGTTGCGAGGGCAATTTCTAGGGGGGGAGGGGGTCTCACGGACCAGATCTCATGAGAGGGAGGGGGGGGGGGGGTCCGGAAATCTGGCAAAACACCTCACGTAATTTATGGATGCCCCCTTA
>JARYHS010008398.1:0-27799 GCA_031002005.1 Vandiemenella viatica
GTTTCTAGCAAAATTATTTCAAGATAGACAAAAGAAACATCTCTTACAGATATGGTAAGCTTTCCTTATTTGATGTGTTCAGAGGAAAAATATAATTTAAGGATATTTTCTACACTTCTATAATAGCCTTCAAAAGCTTTATATTTAGATTAATCCTGTCAGTTCTTTAATTCCATGCCGGGTTTGAAACTGTACACTGTGAAGAGGAGTCTTATATTAGACTTAGACAAGGTTAGCCAGATGTTTGAACTTAGTTGTTGGATTGCTATTTAGTTCCTGGTATGAGTATCCATATTTCAGTTTAACATTGATTTCTAACATTTTAGCAAGTTTCTAGGACATTTAGTGTAGGCCATTGTCAATTTACATTTTTGTTTATGCATTTATATACTGTGAGATCTTTATCAAATTATCCAGTGCTAATAATCCACTTGTGATTGGCATCTTTACTGTAAATAAATTATGTAAGTTGAGCTGTTGTTATTTAAATTTAATCATGTTACAATACACATCAAAGGCATTTAAATTTATACTTTTCTCTGATAGAAGGTGAGTGAATATATTCACTTGAATAAGACTATGAGAATTGTTAGAAGATGCTTAAGGATTCAGTGAAGAAGAAGTTGAATTGTTATATTGAAGCCCAAAGATTTTTTAACTGTCTGTCTCCATAAATTTATGTATTGACATTTGGAACAGAAGAAATAATCATTCGTCAGATATATAGGTAGCAAACACAGATCATGCTGAACACATTTAAAAAGTATGTCTTTGAAACAAAGGCAAAGAAGTGTTGCTTGTCAAACAATGCACTAGTGGAGTGCAGTTTTACTAGTTAGTAACAAAGGTACTATGTGAAAATAGAGGAAGAAATGTGTTTGAGGATTAATACCATTGCTTATGGGAGATTAAGGGATTACTTATAAATGCCCAATGTGAGTAATCATGTTTTATTTTATTTTTTTATTAGAGGGATGAATTGAAGAAATGTTTCCAAAACTTTTTATATTCCTTATTTTTACCTCTTGTAGTAAGATAGGATAGGGAAAATAAACAGTTACCCGTCACTTACCACAGATGAAGGCAGGAGGGCGAGACACGTAAAATCACAAAAACAAACGAATTGCACTATATTTCGACTTTAGTCTTAGTCATGTGGGAGGCAAGACATATGGCAGGGGGAAAGATGTGGTCACATCCCAACCCGCCACATGTGGGATGGGATGTGACCACATCTCTCCCCCTGCCATATGTCTTGCCTCCACATGACTAAGACTAAAGTCGAAATATAGTGTAATTCGTTTGTTTTTGTGTTTTTACGTGTCTCGCCCTCCTGCCTTCATCTGTGGTAAGTGACGGGTAACTGTTTATTTTCCCTATCCTATCTTATTTTCAGTGCCTCGCGGCAGTTTCTTGTTTCCTTTATCCAATTGTTACCTCTTGTAGTGTTAACTAAGTTGAGTTTCTTGGTGTAATGATGTAATTTTTCCATTTTTCTGAGGAATTTGTCATCCTATTAGCAAATAAAGTTGTTAAAAATGAATCTCTTTTATGCCTTTAGCAACAAAGCCCTTCTGTAATTTCAACTCATTGGGCTTATAACAAATATTCAACCTTCAGCTGTGGTAAGTTGTAGTATTTTACCATTTTCACAATTTTTCATTGCTCTTGGGTGTTTTTCTCCTGCCATTACAAAAGGTTCTTGGCTTGGACTAGGGTGTTCTATATATTTTTAATTTTAAAATAATTTTAAATTATATAATAGAAAATTAATCTAGAAAGTGAACTCCAAATTTTCACAAATTTCTGTGTCTGTAATTTATGATGAAGACCTAAACTTCAAACATTTATTAATCACTGCCAGCTTCTTTGTAAGAAAAAAATTAGAAGGTTGTCATGTTTGTTACATTTTAGCCATTATTTTCAACTGATTGTTATAGTATATTACTTCTAATACATGTATTTCAAATTTTCAGTGAAAGATTCAAACGACTGACCTGGCAAACACCTGTTCCAGATGATCACAAGTTAACGGAGGAGGATATAACTAATTTTGTAGAATCTGTAAAGCCAGTAGTTTTGCAAGCAATGTTCTCCAAAGTTGGAGTTCTGGAAGTCAGCCAGGCAATGCAACATTTAGCTACATTGAGGCCTAATCTTATAATCCCACATATTGTTGACAGGTCGGTCTTTAATGTAAGATATTGACTTTACATAATAGGTATTTTTCATTTTCTTACATTGAATAAATTGTACTATATGTATTATTTTATGATGACACATTAGCCCAATGTAGGCTCCAATGCTAGTCTGGGTATACAAATTTTGGGTTTCCAAACAATTTTGTTTACAGCACTTGTTCATATTCCCGGTTGCTCAATGTCCAGCTCTAACCCACTTGCCAATGTGCGGTAAACCTCTAGAACCATCACCACAGTTGATTATAACTAGTAAGGCGGAGACAAGGTTTGTGACCTTGTATTCTGCACAATTCTCACACAGTTGTCCATGAGAGATTCTCATCCATTGTAGTTCTCCCAGTGTTTTTTAAAAATATTTTACTTTCTAATGAATGATAACAAATGGAATGTAATTGCCATGCTGTAAAGAAATTTAGCAGAAGAAAAATATTTAGTGGGAAAAATTGCTTGTGGTGCAAATTTGTTAAAAAGAAGTAGAAACAAGATTTTAGAAGGTAAAGAATAAGCTAATGATTTTCCAACAAATAGATGTATGATGTAAAGCACTGCAGCTCTTGACACTTGATAATAAAATAGTATTGATAAATTATGTATTTACCTTGAATGATATTGGAATTCAATTACATTTAAGTCATCAATAATGCTTTGTGATGTGAAAAATAGTTAACATAACTGTTAACTGGAATATTCCCTTTTAGAGTTTTAATGAACATAAATTTCTGTGTGACCTGTTTAGAATTTTTTGTAATTGGCAAGCATTGATGGTCAAATTCTTTTCATGAATCACAAACCTTGGCAACAATTGTTTTACTAGCCAGCTGATACAGATTTTGATAGCATGTCTATTTCATAATATTTTAGAAATTTGAGGTGTCCTAACATTTTTTCCCAAAAACTTTTAAAATTTTGTATTACAAAAACATTTTGTGGTGTTTTCTTTAATAGCTGCACGATAGTGTTCATCAGTGGTCATTTTATATCCAAATTTGCCATCATACCTGTCATATTATTGAGTTGATTTGTCAGTGTGTTGTGTTCTCTCCTAAATTGCCATCCCTGATAGTTTATTTCTTGTAGTGCATGATACATTTAAATTGGTGTTTGTAGGCATTTCATATACTGATACCATGTTTCATTTCAATTTCCCAGTCTATGAATCTGCATGAAAGACAGCCTTCAAGACAAAATTTATGTAAAACCATTTGATATTGACAAGTGAGTTGAGGAACATGTATTCAGATTTATTCACTAGTTCTTGCATATCTTAAAATTCTTCAGATTTTCATCTGGTACCTCTGGTAGAACTAGTGTAACTTATACAAGTTTTTGAAGGCAAATGGTATCTTGTAGGTTGCAAGTGTAACTTAGTATATTGTTGGCAAAAAAAGAAAAAAAAAAGGAAATGTTGCAGCAAATATGCAATTTCATGTTTGCTTGTATATTTTTCTTAGAACCAAACATGTATATGAATACTAAAGTGGTTTTAAAAACACATGTATTTGAGATGGGACAGTCACATTTTCAGAATAAACTTAATTTGCCACAGATTATGAGCTCTGATCAAGTGATAAAGAAAAGTAGATAGTTTTGAAAAGGCCTGTAACATTGCATTGAGCTTGTAAAAAGTTTAACATTGCAGTATGTTTGGATGAGAATTTTCTGGAAGAAAATAGCTGCTAATGATATGAAGTGAATTCTGGGTAAATTAAAGGGCTTGAAGCAGTGACATATTTCTAAATTTTGTGCCCCAGTAACTTGCCACTAACAAAAGTGGAGGAAACTATGACTACAATTATTTGTTACTTTTAGAATCAGATATCACTAACTATAAACATGAACAATAATATGGTTTTAATTTTTAAAACACCTGTTTAAATATAAAAAAAGAAATTTGTGAAAAACTCATATTGATTGTTTCTTTGATATTTCAGCTCTCCAAAATTTCAAAACTATAATGATACACCTGTAGCATCCACACATACTAGACGACCCGTGCGAAAATTTCGTGAATAAAATGTGATGAATAGCGAGGTTGAATGCTTGTAATATAATGGAAAGTAGAACTGTACTTTTGTAGCAAATATTCTTTTTTTAATGTAATAGGTACGCATCAAAATACTTACAAACATATTAGGAAAATGTAAAACACTCTGTATTTACGACAAACTATCACTGACCCCAACAGAATACAACCAACCTAAACAAAATGCACACAACATATCAACATATCTGTGGTATTTGTTGCTGTACGAATAAAATGTTTACATCGGAATTGTATAGCAAAACGAAAGTGTTTCCGTAACAGAAAAAAATATCCGAAAAGCTACTTATTGAGTAAATAAAACTTTATTGACATCTCTGTGATATCTGCTGCAGCAATCTAGGGACTTCGATCTGAACTTTCTCATATGTGCTACCACTTTAAGCATCAAATTCCGAAAAATTCTTTCTTAATTTCTGGAGACCTTAATCTTTAGAACCATATGATATTTATCGATCTTGGCTAGTATCGAAGAAGATAAATAGCTTGTAATTAAAATAAGTAAAAAAAAAAAAAAACATGCTGTAGAAATAATATTGATACTTTTGCTCTTTAAGGGTCGAATTCCAAAAAAACTTTTTGTAAAATATGGTGTGACCAAAGCAGCCACCTTGGTCTTTAAAATGATACCTCATTTATCGATTTCGGTTAGTTATCAAGCGAGGTAAAAAAAAAGTCCTAGAAATTATGATATTTTCACCCTTAAGGGTTGAATTTGGAGGAAGTTTTTTTCTTAAAATATGATGTGACCAAAGTGGACAATTTAAAACAATACCTCATTTATTAATTATGGTTGGGTATGAAGGGAAATATATAGATCCTGACAGAAAAATGTGTTGTAGAAATATTAATACTTTTGCCCTCTAAGGTTAGAATTTTGAAAAATTTCTTTCTTAAAATGTGGTGTAACGGAACATAGGACCTTACAAAGACCTCAGTCTTTAAAATGATACCTCATTTATCAATTTTATTTAATTATCAAGGGAGATAAATGACTCGAGACACAAAAAACGCATTTTAGAAATACTGATATTTATGCCCTTTAAGGGTGAAATTCCGAAAAATTCCTTTCTTAAAATATAATGTGACCATAGCGGAGACGTTAATGTTTAATATCATACCTCATTTATCTCTATCGGTTAGATATCAAGGGAGATAAATGACTCAAGACACAAAAAACGCATTTTAGAAATACTGATATTTATCCCCTTTAAGAGTTCACGTCAGAAAAATTCATTTCTTAAAATGTGTTGTTACCACAGTGGATACCTTAATTTTTAGAATGATACCACATTTATCTATTAATTATTAGATATTAATGGATAATCGGCTAGTGACACAAAAATGTGTTGTAGAACCATTTATACTTCTTCCAAGTTAGGGTTAAATTAAAAAAAATAAAAAAAAAATAAAAAAAAATCTTTCTTAAAATATGATGACACCAAAGCTGAGTCATTACTCTTCATATTCCTACTTCATTTATCGATTTTGGTTAGATATCCAGGGAGATAAATAGCTCGAGGCACAAAAAACGCAATTTTAGAAAAATTGACATTTTTGCCCTTTAAGGGTCGAATTACGAAAAATTCCTTTCTTAAAATATAATGTTACCACGGCGGAGACCTTAGTCTTTAATACGATACCTCATTTATCTATATCGGTTAGATATCAATGGAGATAAATAGTCGTGATACTTTTTCCCTTTAAGGGTTGAATTCCAAAAAACATCTTTCTTAAAATATGATGTCACCAATGCTGAGACATTACTCGTCACAATCTTACTTGATTTATCGATTTTGGTTTGATATCCAAGGAGATAAATGGCTCGAGAACAAAAAACGCATTTTAGAAATACTGACATTTTTGCCCTTTAAGTGTCGAATTATGAAAAATTCCTTTCTTAAAATATAATGTTACCATGGGAGACCTTAGTCTTTAATACAATACCTCATTTATCTATATCAGTTAGATATCAAGGGAGATAAATAGCTCGTGACACAAAAATGAGTTGTAGAACCATTTATACTTTTTCCCTTTAAGGGTTGAATTCCAAAAAACTTCTTTCTTAAAATATGATATCACCAAAGCTGGGACATTACTCCTCATAATCTTACTTGATTTATCGATTTTGGTTAGATATCCAGGGAGATAAATAGCTCGAGGCACAAAAAATGCATTTTAGAGAAATTGACATTTTTGCCCTTTAAGGGTTGAATTATGAAAAATTCCTATCTTAAAGTATAATGTTACCACGGCAGAGACCTTAGTCTTTAATATGATACTTCATTTATCTATATCGGTTAGATATGAAGTGAGATAAATGACTTGTGACACAAAAACGCTTTGTAAAAACTTTGATATTTTTGCCCTTTAAGAGTCAATTCCGAAATTTTCTTTCTTAAAATATGATGTAACCAAAGTGGAGACCATAAGCTTTAAAATGACACCTCATTCATGATTTCGGTTAAGTATGAAGGAAGATACAGCTCGTGACAAAAAAATACCTTATAGAAATGATATATGATTGCTGACTTTATCGTAAGATTGGCCTCTGCAATTATCAGTACTGGTATTAAGAGGCTCAATGGTGGCAAATACTACTGTCTTGTGATTAGTGACCTATGTTAGAAAGGAAGTATTTAAAAGAGTTGTCTGTTTTCTTCGATTAATCTAATAATTAATGAAAGTTGGTCAATGTGGGTAACTCTAAAAGGAAAATATTTTTGCATTCTGGATTTTTAATAATACACTGGGTAACTTCAGCTACCATAATTTTTTGACATAAGTTGGAAACAACAAAATTACTCAGTTTGGCTATATTTTTGACAAAAAAGAATCTGATTTGGCAATTGCTTCTATCACTAATATCACTAAGTTGTGAGTTGCTCCAAATTTGTAGGACCTGCTGCAGAAAGATAATTCATAACTAGCCAGTGCTTTTACGGCCAAAACATCTCACTGTAAGCCATCTCAAATTCTGTTATTGCCTTCGATCCCTTCAACTAATTTGAGTAAACTCGTGCCTCAGTCGTACCTTGCGGTTTCATCATTAAAACAGTTTTTATGTGCTAGGCTACTTTTATGTGTAGTTAAATGTCCCCAATCACTGAATCCTTCATGGGAAGCTTGGACCTTACCCACTTTCAAATAAATGGCGGGGGCCACAAAAAACTGTGCGGAAAGACTTTGAGTATATGAAACAATTTTGATATATGTTTTCTATGTTTAACAAATGTGCTTTAAACAATTTTTTGGTAAATATAACTTTTCACTGCTGTCAATCAAATATTTAAATTTACAAAAAATTTTCATTGAAATTATTTTAATAAATTCGAAATTTGTGTAATCTGATGTCAGGCGAGCAGTGTCTTTAAAAAATACATAAATACAGAGAATAGAACTGTCATTAGATGGCAAGTGACGTGTTGATATCTATATTATGTTAGAGAATATTGGGAATGGTGTTAAATTTATTTTGAAAAGATTAATTACAATGTAGATTACTGATATTAGAGATGCCAAAACCGTAAAATTTTGAATTTTTGCTTA
The DNA here is from genome assembly GCA_031002005.1 of Vandiemenella viatica. Lineage (NCBI taxonomy): Eukaryota > Metazoa > Arthropoda > Insecta > Orthoptera > Morabidae > Vandiemenella > Vandiemenella viatica. Next base: position 7,792 of record JARYHS010008398.1, read on the forward strand.
TCTGTATGTCTCTCTTGTTTGTGTTTTTGTGCATCATCTAACAAGCAATGGTCAGATTTTAACTAAGTTGCCCACAGAGAGAGATTGGTTGCTGTAGTTTCCCGGCTTCTTGGGTATCAGTGCATCCTGGTGGTTGGATGGCTTGGAAATATGAATACTATTATTTCCAGGCCTAGGAACCTCCAACTGCACTCTTTTAATATTGACTGGAGCAAGCCTTCTCACAGTTGAAATGTTAGTGCTATAAACGTGGTGATGGAGTATTTAAATATACAAACTATAACTAATTGACTTTGACATTTAGTTAGGGATTTGATATCATAGTTTATTTACATATATACAAATGAAGTTACCTGTTTGTACACAAGACAGGTAGCACCACTTCAAAACTCTGCTTGCAGGGAAGCTAAAGTGTGCCTATGGGTCATTGATAAAATACGAGTATAATGGATGGAAATTTCCATGGTTGGTAGAAACAAATGATTCGCAAACACGTGTTTAAAACATTTGCATAAAAGCTAAATTTAGAAGAAAAACAGAAGATCCAAAAAATAAAAAGTAATAAAAAAAACTGGGTTGTTGCTTGGATTTTTTTTTACCCATCTATTCTGAATTAACAGCACAAATCTCAGATTTCACAAGGACAAATTCGTGGGCACAGCTAGTGCACAATAAATTAAATGTGATAAATTGTGGATGTTTGTCTCATTTCCTGTATCAGGATAAAAATCACATTTTTTTAATTATTTCTTGTACACAAACTGTAATAAGTAATTACTTATATAAATTAATGATATGAGCTGTGTTAAGATGACATAGACTGGGGACCTCTGGTCAAACGGATCTTGCCATTGACTGTAAGTGGTTAGGTTCAGCTACTTGAAGAACATTTGCAGCCATTCATGGCCTTCATATTCCCAAAGAATGATGGAGTTTTCCAGAATTTCACCTGGCCAAAGTGTTCCACGATTGGTTAGAGGAATATTATGGACAATTCTAGTGTATGATTTGACCACCTAATCACCAGTCACAAATCAAATCAAATATATCTGGGACTTGATGAAAAGGACATTTCGTGCCCAACGTAATACGCTGGCAACATTTTTGCAATTATGGATGGTTGTAAAGGAAGTATGGCCAAATATTTCTTCCAGGGGCCTTTGCCGACTAGTTGAGTCTTTACCTCATCGGGTTGCTGCACTTCTACGTGCAAAATGGGAATCTTTACAATATTTGGATGTATCCTATGTCTTTAGGCACTTCAGTATGATTATATATATACAAGATGTTAAAAAAGTAGCTATCAGAAAAGCACACTAAAGAAATTTGATCCCATTCTTTGTCATTAAGAATGAGCAACTTGAAGAAGAATCGTCATTTTTAATAAAAAATGTATCTATTTATGGGTTTGTTCTAAAACCTCATTTTTTTTTATCAGCCTGTGTTCAGCTTCTATTTGATAAGAATGAGCACTAAAAAGTTTTCTCTTGGCAGCAGTACTTATTACAAATAGTTAATCCAGTCTAAATAATACATCTATTTGAGGACCCTGGGAGCATACTCTAGATCAGGGATGGCCAACACGCGGGCCGCTTGTGGCTGGCCATAGGTCATTTTATGACCCCGGAGCGGTATCATCATATACGTAAGCCTTAACTTTCATTGGTGATATCTACACTAAGTTAAGCTGATATTCAACGAAGATGATCACTCGATTAATCTTACGAGGATGGACAGTCTGTACTGTAAGGAAGTACAACTGAGCCTTATCACGGCTTATGTTCCTGTAACTTTCATCGTGTTAGCGGCTCGCCTAACTGATTCTTGGAGTGCTTGCGTTGGAAATTGATCTCCTAGCAGTTAATGCTTCTACCCATAGATGGGAGTACGCTCTTTGCATTAATTGTATTGATTCGAAATGTGTTGTCCACATTCCATGTGTCTGCTGTACTATTGTATTTGTGGCATGTGGACGTGATCGACTTTTAAGAACTAGTTTCTGTTTTATGTAAGTTGTGTGTATGTGACTATTATTATTGTCGAAAATACATGATATTTGTGTTGATGTATCTTTACTGAATATGTTCCCATTATTACTTTTTTTAAAGCGTTGCGATTTTAGTAGTTTCTGGTAAATACTAGCACTTGACTTTTATTCATTTCACTTTCTACTTCAATTAAATAATGCATCAACTAGTAAAGATGTTGGATCAAAGAAGCGAAAAGCTGCAGATGAACTGAGAAGTTTTCTGGATAAGTGGACAATTAACTATTTTTTTTTGGAATTTAAAACAAAGCCCATATGCTTAATATGCAAAGAATCTGTTTCTGTATTGAAAGACACAACATGAAACAGCATTATGAAACTAAACATGCAAATAAGTTTGAGTGCTAAGGACAATTTCGATTAGACCAGGTAAGTTAAGAAGAAAACTTTCTGCACGGCAATATTCAGAGCACTGCTGCAGAGTCAACATCCATAAAAGCGAGCTATGCACTAGCTTTGATATTAGCCAAGAAATCGAAGCCGTATTCAGATAGTGAAATGGTGAAGGAATGTTTGAGAGCATCTGAAATTGTGTGTCCAGAAAAGGAGAAAGAATTTCAAAAATAAGCCTCTCTCGTCAAACTATTACCAGACATGTGGGAGACATATTGAAGATAATTTGAAAAGCAGAGCGTCTGATTTCGTATATTATTCTCTAGCATTGGATGAAAGCACAGATCTAATAGATTCTGCGAAAGTAGCGATTTTCGTAATAGGTATTGATGTCCATTTAAACAAAACAGAAGAATTAGTGACTCTATATCCACTTAAGAACACCACAACTGCACGTGATTTGTTAAAGTCGGTTACAACATGTGACTTCATGTTTCTAGTCAACATAACTAGCCACTTAAATAACCTGCTGCAAGGCAAAGACCAATTGGTTAATAATATGTTTGATGTTGTTGTCGCATTTCAAATGAAACTTGGGCTTTGGGAACAACAGTTGAAAAATAAAAATTTCACTCATTTTTTTCACACTATTGTTGCAAGCAGATGTGACACAGGCTATGGCGATTACAAACAGTTCATTGATATCAAACTTGAACTTTGAGTTTAAAAACCAATTTCAAGATTTCAGAAAACATCATGTTCTTTTACCTGCATCTTCAACGCCATTCTCCATGGATATAAATTCATTGCCAGATAATTTTCAAATGGAATATTGTTACAGTGTGACGTACAGCTTAAGGAGAAATTCCATGAGGTTGGTTTGTAATAATTCTACATAAAATATCTGGACAAGGAGAAAATATCCTGAATTTTACAAACATGCTTTGCGGATGATTTCTCTATTTGGAAACACTTACGTGTGTGAACAGCTTTTCAGCCAGAAGAACAGTATCAAGTCACAACACAGAACACGTATCACTGATCTTCATTTGGAGAACTTTATGCGTGTAGCCACAACTTCTTACAACATCAACATTGGTGCCCTTAGTTCTGCCAAACAATGTCAAAAGTCACATTAAGGTAATTGTATATTTAATACTTCATTACATATGTATATTTCATTTTAAGCATTTTATTCCTTGATAAAATATTAAAGTATTTTTTCCAAGAAAGTAATGCATGCTGCCCGGTATAGAATTGTAGTTCTAAAATTTGGCCCGGCTGATGAAAAGGTTGGCCACCTATGCTCTAAATGAATGAAATGTAATACAAGAAGTCAGCACGTTGCACACGCTTGCTTGTGCCCTTCCTCACTCCACTTTCTGTTCCTAATCACGTACATTGCAATGTCAATGATCAAACTGTGCCTGATTAGTACCCAGTAAACATGCAATTACTTACTTCTTATGTAAGAAGTTATCATAAATGTTTGAAATTGACAATAAATATACATGTGTAATTTATTATACAAAATACTCCTTTATATACAGGGTTCTTCCAAAGTTGATGGGGGGTGCACACCAAATCATAAAGGGATGGCTCTCTGACCACCCCTCTGGAACCTGCTCCCCTTGGGGGGATCGCCCCCTACACCCTTAGGAGAATATGTCACCAGGCTTGAAGTCATATAAAAATGACAATGTGTTCTGGTGTGCTCAAATAAACCGAAGAAATTTTAAATTGTACACGTGAGTGTATAATGTCTTTGAATTAGCAGAATCTCAAAGAAAAGAAACTGATGCAAAACAATGTCAAGTTAAAATAACAAGTAAGCTGAACAATAATGTTGGAAAACTTGTGCTGACGAGCCAAAATACAAAGAAATTTAAGTCTTTGGCAGCATATTCTATGCATACGTGTTCTTGAAAAAGAAATTTTAGAGTCTTTGGCATTAGGTGTTAGTGTTTGTCAACAAGATTTCTTGTGCTGCAACATAAATGAATACAATGATGAATCTGAATTTTCTAAAGAAGTCTCTTCTCAGAACCATGAATCAAGTCCTCAGAAATTAATGGAGAAATCATTACGTTGGTGTATGAGGAATATATCCTGGCATCATCTTCAGGAGGAAATAGAATATAGAAGAAGATAAAAGTGACCATAAAGACACAAGATGAATTCGAGACAAGAAAGAAGTCTGGTTGGTGAAAAAATGTTGAGACAGTAGGAATTCAAGATAGCATTCAGAAGTTGTCCTATAGTAAGTGAAGCCTTGAGTTAAAACAGTACAAGCAGTTACAAGTATTTTCCAGCAGAAAGCAAACTTTTAGCCCCTCAGACAGGGGCAGTCTTCATTCATATACCTTAATCCCTTCCCATGCAATTATAGGTATTATTACACATTAGGACTAGTGGAACGCATTATTCACCGTAAAAAATTATTTGAGCATTTTTCTTCTGTCATCGTCATTTTTATAACATGGCGAAACTTCTGGAACACTAAAAGATAATGCTAGCCGTTTCAGAAAACCAAACAATTGCTGAAGTCAAACATGAATTATAGTTTGTTTGGAGATTATTTTAACAATAAACTTAATACTCTAAAATCATATGATAAAAATGATAATTCAAACAATTTAAACATCCTGCATATTATTGTAAACAATTTGTAATTATTGAAAATACAGTATTAAGTTACTCATAAGTTAACCTAATACCGTTTAATTAAAATACTGAGTATTAATAAGAACTAATAATCACTGAAAATCTGAGCATACACACACAAACTTCCATTTAACATCATAGTAACTGAAGGAGGGGTAATAAAAAAGGAAAGATGTCATGGGTACATTACAACCTTTTCCCAGAGATTGATAACCTTCATCGAAAAAGCTAATTCAGATCATTATGAAATTTATTCTTGAGATATTTATAAAAAATCACGAACTCTTTGTCAATAAATGAAAATGCAATTAATACAGATAATAAAGATACAATTATCAACATGTTTATGTGAATAGATAACAATTAAATAGGACATCCAAATTCATCCAAGTGTAACATAATTATTAATTTTCCCCATCATGATTTTTCAGAATCTATTTGTTCATCATAACTCCATTTAATAATCCTCTTAAATATTTTAATTTTATTTATATACAATTCCTTGAAATAGCAGCATTCATAACATTCATTCAAACTATCAGTATTTTCAAATAAATGATACCTTTAAAATTTCTGACAATAGCCAATCATTTCCAACATTCTTACCATCTGCATAAATTATCATATTTCCTTGAGTGACTTAGTAATGTTCTCTATCACTGTATTAAATTATTCGAAACAAATATCAGTGTTCACTAATTCATGCAAACCTATAGACAATTGACCAACATTACTCAACTATCCGTATTCATTAGTAATAGGAAGGGGGAAGAGGGCAGAGAAAAAAACAATTTTTTATTACTTTTTTTAATGAATAATTGCCATGCCAATGCAATTGAATACGTTGTTTTTAGTATCCGAACATATTTCACTTCATTCTATGATGCATCTTCAGCGGTTCTGAATTATGAAAAATTCACACTTGCTTGTAATTGTACAGTGTTTCAGCATCAGTTGTGTCTGTAATAGCAGTTTGCATTACAGGTATTTGTTGCATCTTTATGAGTAATTTTGATAGCACTTTCACTGCACTATAGTATATTGAAATGGAAGCCATCAGAAATCAATATACTATAGTGCAGTGAAAGTGCTATGGAGATTACTCATAAAGATGCAACAAATACCTGTAATGCAAACTGCTATTACAGATACAACTGATGCTGAAACACTGTACAATTACAAGCAAATGTGAGCAATGAAAAATACAGAACCGCTGAAGATGCATCATAGAATGAAGTGAAATATGTTCGGATACTAAAAACAACGTATTCAATTGCATTGGCATGGCAATTATTCATTATAAAAAAGTAATAAAAAATTGTTTTTTTCTCTGCCCTCTTCCCCCTTCCTATTACTAATGAATACGGATAGTTGAGTAATGTTGGTCAATTGTCTATAGGTTTGCATGAATTAGTGAACACTGATATTTGTTTCGAATAATTTAATACAGTATAGAGAACATTACTAAGTCACTCAAGGAAATATGATAATTTATGCAGATGGTAAGAATGTTGGAAATGATTGGCTATTGCAGAATTTTAAAGGTATCATTTATTTGAAAATACTGATAGTTTGAATGAATGTTTGAATGCTGCTATTTCAAGGAATTGTATATAAATAAATTAAAATATTTAAGAGGATTATTAAATGGAGTTTGATGAACAAATAGATTCTGAAAAATCATGATGGGGAAAATTAATAATTATGTTACACTTGGATGAATTTGGATGTCCTATTTTAATTGTTATCTATTCACATAAACATGTTGATAATTGTATCGTTTATTATCTTGTATTAAATTGGCCATTTTCATTTATTGACAAAGAGTTCGTGATTTTTTATAAATATCTCAGAATAAATTTCATAATGATCTGAATTAGCTTTTTCGATGAAGGTTATCAATCTCTGGGAAAAGGTTGTAATGTACCCATGACATCTTTCCTTGTTGATTACCCCTCCTTCAGTTACTATGATGTGAAATGGAAGTTTGTGTGTGTATGCTCAGATTTTCAGTGATTATTAGTTCTTATTAATACTCAGTATTTTAATGAAACGGTATTAGGTTAACTTATGAGTAAACTTATACTGTATTTTCAATAATTACAAATTGTTTACAATAATATGCAGGATTGTTAAATTGTTTGAATTATCATTTTATCATATGATTTTAGAGTATTAGTTTTATTGTTAAAATAATCTCCAAACAAACTATAATTCATGTTTGACTTCAGCAATTGTTTGGTTTTCTGAAACGGCTAGCATTATCTTTTAGTGTTCCAGAAGTTTCGCCATGTTATAAAAATGACGATGACAGAAGAAAAATGCTCAAAATATTTTTTACGGTGAATAATGCGTTCCACTAGTCCTAATGTGTAATACTACCTATAAATTGCATGGGAAGGGATATAAGGTATATGAATGAAGACTGCCCTGTCTGAGGGGCTAAAAGTTTGCTTCTGCTGGAAAAATACTTGTAACTGCTTGTAATGTTTTAACTCAAGGCTTCACTTACTATAGGACAACTTCTGAATGCTATCTTGAATTCCTACTGTCCTCAACATTTTTCACCCAACAGACTTCTTTCTTGTCTCGAATTCATCTTGTGTCTTTATGGTCACTTTTATCTTCTTCTATATTCTATTTCCTCCTGAAGATGATGCCAGGATATATTCCTCATAACAACAACGTAATGATTTCTCCATTAATTTCTGAGGACTTGATTGCATGGTTCTGAGAAGAGACTTCCTTAGAAAATTCAGATTCATCATTGTATTCATTTATGTTGGCAGCACAAGAATCTTGTTGACAAAACACTAACACTAATGCCAAGACTCTAAAATTTCTTTTCAGAACACGTATCATAGAAGATGCTGCCAAAGACTTAAATTCTTTTGTATTTTGGCTCGTCAGCACAAGTTTCCAACTTATTGTTCAGCTTACTTGTTATTTTAACTTGACATTGTTTTGCATCAGTTTCTTTTTCATTTGAGATTCTGCTAATTCAAAGACATTATACATCACGTGTACAATTTAAAATTTCTTCGGTTTATTTGAGCACACAGAACACATTGTCATTTTTATATGACTTCAAGCCGGTGACATATTCTCCTAAGGGTGTAGGGGGCGATCCCCCCAAGGGGAGCAGGTTCCAGAGGGGTGGTCAGAGAGCCATCCCTTTATGATTTGGTGTGCACCCCCCATCAACTTTGGAAGAACCCTGTATATAAAGGAGTATTTTGTATAATAAAATTACACATGTATATTTATTGTCAATTTCAAACATTTATGATAACTTCTTACATAAGAAGTAAGTAATTGCATGTTACTGGGTACTAATCAGGCACAGTTTGATCATTGACATTGCATGTACGTGATTAGGAACAGAAAGTGGAGTGAGGAAGGGCACAAGCAAGCGTGTGCAACGTGCTGACTTCTTGTATTACATTTCATTCATTTAGAGCATAGGTGGCCAACCTTTTCATCAGCCGGGCCAAATTTTAGAACTACAATTCTATACCGGGCAGCATGCATTACTTTCTTGGAAAAAATACTTTAATATTTTATCAGGAATAAAAAATGCTTAAAATGAAATATACATATGTAATGAAGTATTAAATATACAATTACCTTAATGTGACTTTTGACATTGTTTGGCAGAACTAAGGGCACCAATGTTGATGTTGTAAGAAGTTGTGGCTACACGCATAAAGTTCTCCAAATGAAGATCAGTGATACGTGTTCTGTGTTGTGACTTGATACTGTTCTTCTGGCTGAAAAGCTGTTCACACACGTAAGTGTTTCCAAATAGAGAAATCATCCGCAAAGCATGTTTGTAAAATTCAGGATATTTCTCCTTGTCCAGATATTTTATGTAGAATTATTACAAACCAACCTCATGGAATTTCTCCTTAAGCTGTACGTCACACTGTAACAATATTCCATTTGAAAAATTATCTGGCAATGAATTTATATCCATGGAGAATGGCGTTGAAGATGCAGGTAAAAGAACATGATGTTTTCTGAAATCTTGAAATTGGTTTTTAAACTCAAAGTTCAAGTTTGATATCAATGAACTGTTTGTAATCGCCATAGCCTGTGTCACATCTGCTTGCAACAATAGTGTGAAAAAATGAGTGAAATTTTTATTTTTCAACTGTTGTTCCCAAAGCCCAAGTTTCATTTGAAATGCGACAACAACATCAAACATATTATTAACCATTGGTCTTTGCCTTGCAGCAGGTTATTTAAGTGGCTAGTTATGTTGACTAGAAACATGAAGTCACATGTTGTAACCGACTTTAACAAATCACGTGCAGTTGTGGTGTTCTTAAGTGGATATAGAGTCACTAATTCTTCTGTTTTGTTTAAATGGACATCAATACCTATTACGAAAATCGCTACTTTCGCAGAATCTATTAGATCTGTGCTTTCATCCAATGCTAGAGAATAATATACGAAATCAGACGCTCTGCTTTTCAAATTATCTTCAATATGTCTCCCACATGTCTGGTAATAGTTTGACGAGAGAGGCTTATTTTTGAAAATTCTTTCTCCTTTTCTGGACACACAATTTCAGAGATGCTCTCCAAACATTCCTTCACCATTTCACTATCTGAATACGGCTTCGATTTCTTGGCTAATATCAAAGCTAGTGCATAGCTCGCTTTTATGTGGCATGTTGACTCTGCAGCAGTGCTCTGAATATTGCCGTGCAGAAAGTTTTCTTCTTAACTTACCTGGTCTAATCGAAATTGTCCTTAGCACTCAAACTTATTTGCATGTTTAGTTTCATAATGCTGTTTCATGTTGTGGTCTTTCAATACAGAAACAGATTCTTTGCATATTAAGCATATGGGCTTTGTTTTAAATTCCCTAAAAAAAAATAGTTAATTGTCCACTTATCCAGAAAACTTCTCAGTTCATCTGCAGCTTTTCGCTTCTTTGATCCAACATCTTTACTAGTTGATGCCATTATTTAATTGAAGTAGAAAGTGAAATGAATAAAAGTCAAGTGCTAGTATTTACCAGAAACTACTAAAATCGCAACGCTTTAAAAAAGTAATAATGGGAACATATTCAGTAAAGATACATCAACACAAATATCATGTATTTTCAACAATAATAATAGTCACATACACACAACTTACATAAAACAGAAACTAGTTGTTAAAGTCGATCACGTCCACATGCCACAAATACAATAGTACAGCAGACACATGGAATGTGGACAACACATTTCGAATCACATACAATTAATGCAAAGAGCGTACTCCCATCTATGGGTAGAAAGCATTAACTGCTAGGAGATCAATTTCCAACGCAAGCACTCCAAGAATCAGTTAGGCGAGCCGCTAACACGATGAAAGTTACAGGAACATAAGCCGTGATAAGGCTCAGTTGTACTTCCTTACAGTACAGACTGTCCATCCTCGTAAGATTAATCGAGTGATCATCTTCGTTGAATATCAGCTTAACTTAGTGTAGATATCACCATTGAAAGTTAAGGCTTACGTATATGATGATACCGCTCCGCGGGTCATAAAATGACCTATGGCCAGCCACAAGCGGCCCGCGTGTTGGCCATCCCTGATCTAGAGTATGCTCCCAGGGTCCGTCAAATAGATGTATTATTTAGACTGGATTAACTATTTGTAATAAGTACTGCTGCCAAGAGAAAACTTTTTAGTGCTCATTCTTATCAAATAGAAGCTGAACACATGCTGATAAAAAAAAATGAGGTTTTAGAACAAACCCATAAATAGATACATTTTTTATTAAAAATGACGATTCTTCTTCAAGTTGCTCATTCCTTAATGACAAAGAATGGGATCAAATTTCTTTAGTGTGCTTTTCTGATAGCTACTTTTTTAGACATCTTGTATATATATAATCATACTGAAGTGCCTAAAGACATAGGATACATCCAAATATTGTAAAGATTCCCATTTTGCACGTAGAAGTGCAGCAACCCGATGAGGTAAAGACTCAACTAGTCGGCAAAGGCCCCTGGAAGAAATATTTGGCCATACTTCCTTTACAACCATCCATAATTGCAAAAATGTTGCCAGCGTATTACGTTGGGCACGAAATGTCCTTTTCATCAAGTCCCAGATATATTTGATTTGATTTGTGACTGGTGATTAGGTGGTCAAATCATACACTAGAATTGTCCATAATATTCCTCTAACCAATCGTGGAACACTTTGGCCAGGTGAAATTCTGGAAAACTCCATCATTCTTGGGAATATGAAGGCCATGAATGGCTGCAAATGTTCTTCAAGTAGCTGAACCTAACCACTTACAGTCAATGGCAAGATCCGTTTGACCAGAGGTCCCCAGTCTATGTCATCTTAACACAGCTCATATCATTAATTTTATATAAGTAATTACTTATTACAGTTTGTGTACAAGAAATAATTAAAAAAATGTGATTTTTATCCTGATACAGGAAATGAGACAAACATCCACAATTTATCACATTTAATTTATTGTGCACTAGCTGTGCCCACGAATTTGTCCTTGTGAAATCTGAGATTTGTGCTGTTAATTCAGAATAGATGGGTAAAAAAAAATCCAAGCAACAACCCAGTTTTTTTTATTACTTTTTATTTTTTGGATCTTCTGTTTTTCTTCTAAATTTAGCTTTTATGCAAATGTTTTAAACACGTGTTTGCGAATCATTTGTTTCTACCAACCATGGAAATTTCCATCCATTATACTCGTATTTTATCAATGACCCATAGGCACACTTTAGCTTCCCTGCAAGCAGAGTTTTGAAGTGGTGCTACCTGTCTTGTGTACAAACAGGTAACTTCATTTGTATATATGTAAATAAACTATGATATCAAATCCCTAACTAAATGTCAAAGTCAATTAGTTATAGTTTGTATATTTAAATACTCCATCACCACGTTTATAGCACTAACATTTCAACTGTGAGAAGGCTTGCTCCAGTCAATATTAAAAGAGTGCAGTTGGAGGTTCCTAGGCCTGGAAATAATAGTATTCATATTTCCAAGCCATCCAACCACCAGGATGCACTGATACCCAAGAAGCCGGGAAACTACAGCAACCAATCTCTCTCTGTGGGCAACTTAGTTAAAATCTGACCATTGCTTGTTAGATGATGCACAAAAACACAAACAAGAGAGACATACAGATAAGCAAAAATTCAAAATTTTACGGTTTTGGCATCTCTAATATCAGTAATCTACATTGTAATTAATCTTTTCAAAATAAATTTAACACCATTCCCAATATTCTCTAACATAATATAGATAATCAACACGTCACTTGCCATCTAATGACAGTTCTATTCTCTGTATTTATGTATTTTTTAAAGACACTGCTCGCCTGACATCAGATTACACAAATTTCGAATTTTATTAAAATAATTTCAATGAAAATTTTTTGTAAATTTAAATATTTGATTGACAGCAGTGAAAAGTTATATTTACCAAATAAAAATTGTTTTAAAGCACATTTGTTAAACATAGAAAACATATATCAAAATTGTTTCATATACTCAAAGTCTTTCCGCACAGTTTTTTGTGGCCCCCGCCATTTATTTGAAAGTGGGTAAGGTCCAAGCTTCCCATGAAGGATTCAGTGATTGGGGACATTTAACTACACATAAAAGTAGCCTAGCACATAAAAACTGTTTTAATGATGAAACCGCAAGGTACGACTGAGGCACGAGTTTACTCAAAATTAGTTGAAGGGATCGAAGGCAATAACAGAATTTGAGATGGCTTACAGTGAGATGTTTTGGCCGTAAAAGCACTGGCTAGTTATGAATTATCTTTCTGCAGCAGGTCCTACAAATTTGGAGCAACTCACAACTTAGTGATATTAGTGATAGAAGCAATTGCCAAATCAGATTCTTTTTTGTCAAAACATATAGCCAAACTGAGTAATTTTGTTGTTTCCAACTTATGTCAAAAAATTATGGTAGCTGAAGTTACCCAGTGTATTATTAAAAATCCAGAATGCAAAAATATTTTCCTTTTAGAGTTACCCACATTGACCAACTTTCATTAATTATTAGATTAATCGAAGAAAACAGACACTCTTTTAAATACTTCCTTTCTAACATAGGTCACTAATCACAAGACAGTAGTATTTGCCACCATTGAGCCTCTTAATACCAGTACTGATAATTGCAGAGGCCAATCTTACGATAAAGTCAGCAATCATATATATCATTTCTATAAGGTATTTTTTTGTCACGAGCTGTATCTTCCTTCATACTTAACCGAAATCATTGAATGAGGTGTCATTTTAAAGCTTATGGTCTCCACTTTGGTTACATCATATTTTAAGAAAGAAAATTTTCGGAATTTGACTCTTAAAGGGCAAAAAATATCAAGTTTTTACAAAGCGTTTTTGTGTCACAAGTCATTTATCTCACTTCATATCTAACCGATATAGATAAATGAAGTATCATATTAAAGACTAAGGTCTCTGCCGTGGTAACATTATACTTTAAGATAGGAATTTTTCATAATTCAAACCCTTAAAGGGCAAAAATGTCAATTTCTCTAAAATGCATTTTTTGTGCCTCGAGCTATTTATCTCCCTGGATATCTAACCAAAATCGATAAATCAAGTAAGATTATGAGGAGTAATGTCCCAGCTTTGGTGATATCATATTTTAAGAAAGAAGTTTTTTGGAATTCAACCCTTAAAGGGAAAAAGTATAAATGGTTCTACAACTCATTTTTGTGTCACGAGCTATTTATCTCCCTTGATATCTAACTGATATAGATAAATGAGGTATTGTATTAAAGACTAAGGTCTCCCATGGTAACATTATATTTTAAGAAAGGAATTTTTCATAATTCGACACTTAAAGGGCAAAAAATGTCAGTATTTCTAAAATGCGTTTTTTGTTCTCGAGCCATTTATCTCCTTGGATATCAAACCAAAATCGATAAATCAAGTAAGATTGTGACGAGTAATGTCTCAGCATTGGTGACATCATATTTTAAGAAAGATGTTTTTTGGAATTCAACCCTTAAAGGGAAAAAAGTATCACGACTATTTATCTCCATTGATATCTAACCGATATAGATAATGAGGTATCGTATTAAAAGACTAAGGTCTCCGCCGTGGTAACATTATATTTTAAGAAAGGAATTTTTCGTAATTCGACCCTTAAAGGGCAAAAAATGTCAATTTTTCTAAAATTGCGTTTTTGTGCCTCGAGCTATTTATCTCCCTGGATATCTAACCAAAATCGATAAATGAAGTAGGAATATGAAGAGTAATGACTCAGCTTTGGTGTCATCATATTTTAAGAAAGATTTTTTTTTATTTTATTTTTTATTTTTTTTAATTTAACCCTAACTTGGAAGAAGTATAAATGGTTCTACAACACATTTTGTGTCACTAGCCGATTATCTCCATTAATATCTAATAATTAATAGATAAATGTGGTATCATTCTAAAAATTAAGGTATCCACTGTGGTAACAACACATTTTAAGAAATGAATTTTTCTGACGTGAACTCTTTAAAGGGGATAAATATCAGTATTTCTAAATGCGTTTTTTGTGTCTTGAGTCATTTATCTCCCTTGATATCTAACCGATAGAGATAAATGAGGTTATGATATTAAACATTAACGTCTCCGCTATGGTCACATTATATTTTAAGAAAGGAATTTTTCGGAATTTCACCCTTAAAGGGCATAAATATCAGTATTTCTAAAATGCGTTTTTTGTGTCTCGAGTCATTTATCTCCCTTGATAATTAAATAAAATTGATAAATGAGGTATCATTTTAAAGACTGAGGTCTTTGTAAGGTCCTATGTTCCGTTACACCACATTTTAAGAAAGAAATTTTTCAAAATTCTAACCTTAGAGGGCAAAAGTATTAATATTTCTACAACACATTTTTCTGTCAGGATCTATATATTTCCCTTCATACCCAACCATAATTAATAAATGAGGTATTGTTTTAAATTGTCCACTTTGGTCACATCATATTTTAAGAAAAAAACTTCCTCCAAATTCAACCCTTAAGGGTGAAAATATCATAATTTCTAGGACTTTTTTTTTACCTCGCTTGATAACTAACCGAAATCGATAAATGAGGTATCATTTTAAAGACCAAGGTGGCTGCTTTGGTCACACCATATTTTACAAAAAGTTTTTTTGGAATTCGACCCTTAAAGAGCAAAAGTATCAATATTATTTCTACAGCATGTTTTTTTTTTTTTTTACTTATTTTAATTACAAGCTATTTATCTTCTTCGATACTAGCCAAGATCGATAAATATCATATGGTTCTAAAGATTAAGGTCTCCAGAAATTAAGAAAGAATTTTTCGGAATTTGATGCTTAAAGTGGTAGCACATATGAGAAAGTTCAGATCGAAGTCCCTAGATTGCTGCAGCAGATATCACAGAGATGTCAATAAAGTTTTATTTACTCAATAAGTAGCTTTTCGGATATTTTTTTCTGTTACGGAAACACTTTCGTTTTGCTATACAATTCCGATGTAAACATTTTATTCGTACAGCAACAAATACCACAGATATGTTGATATGTTGTGTGCATTTTGTTTAGGTTGGTTGTATTCTGTTGGGGTCAGTGATAGTTTGTCGTAAATACAGAGTGTTTTACATTTTCCTAATATGTTTGTAAGTATTTTGATGCGTACCTATTACATTAAAAAAAGAATATTTGCTACAAAAGTACAGTTCTACTTTCCATTATATTACAAGCATTCAACCTCGCTATTCATCACATTTTATTCACGAAATTTTCGCACGGGTCGTCTAGTATGTGTGGATGCTACAGGTGTATCATTATAGTTTTGAAATTTTGGAGAGCTGAAATATCAAAGAAACAATCAATATGAGTTTTTCACAAATTTCTTTTTTTATATTTAAACAGGTGTTTTAAAAATTAAAACCATATTATTGTTCATGTTTATAGTTAGTGATATCTGATTCTAAAAGTAACAAATAATTGTAGTCATAGTTTCCTCCACTTTTGTTAGTGGCAAGTTACTGGGGCACAAAATTTAGAAATATGTCACTGCTTCAAGCCCTTTAATTTACCCAGAATTCACTTCATATCATTAGCAGCTATTTTCTTCCAGAAAATTCTCATCCAAACATACTGCAATGTTAAACTTTTTACAAGCTCAATGCAATGTTACAGGCCTTTTCAAAACTATCTACTTTTCTTTATCACTTGATCAGAGCTCATAATCTGTGGCAAATTAAGTTTATTCTGAAAATGTGACTGTCCCATCTCAAATACATGTGTTTTTAAAACCACTTTAGTATTCATATACATGTTTGGTTCTAAGAAAAATATACAAGCAAACATGAAATTGCATATTTGCTGCAACATTTCCTTTTTTTTTTCTTTTTTTGCCAACAATATACTAAGTTACACTTGCAACCTACAAGATACCATTTGCCTTCAAAAACTTGTATAAGTTACACTAGTTCTACCAGAGGTACCAGATGAAAATCTGAAGAATTTTAAGATATGCAAGAACTAGTGAATAAATCTGAATACATGTTCCTCAACTCACTTGTCAATATCAAATGGTTTTACATAAATTTTGTCTTGAAGGCTGTCTTTCATGCAGATTCATAGACTGGGAAATTGAAATGAAACATGGTATCAGTATATGAAATGCCTACAAACACCAATTTAAATGTATCATGCACTACAAGAAATAAACTATCAGGGATGGCAATTTAGGAGAGAACACAACACACTGACAAATCAACTCAATAATATGACAGGTATGATGGCAAATTTGGATATAAAATGACCACTGATGAACACTATCGTGCAGCTATTAAAGAAAACACCACAAAATGTTTTTGTAATACAAAATTTTAAAAGTTTTTGGGAAAAAATGTTAGGACACCTCAAATTTCTAAAATATTATGAAATAGACATGCTATCAAAATCTGTATCAGCTGGCTAGTAAAACAATTGTTGCCAAGGTTTGTGATTCATGAAAAGAATTTGACCATCAATGCTTGCCAATTACAAAAAATTCTAAACAGGTCACACAGAAATTTATGTTCATTAAAACTCTAAAAGGGAATATTCCAGTTAACAGTTATGTTAACTATTTTTCACATCACAAAGCATTATTGATGACTTAAATGTAATTGAATTCCAATATCATTCAAGGTAAATACATAATTTATCAATACTATTTTATTATCAAGTGTCAAGAGCTGCAGTGCTTTACATCATACATCTATTTGTTGGAAAATCATTAGCTTATTCTTTACCTTCTAAAATCTTGTTTCTACTTCTTTTTAACAAATTTGCACCACAAGCAATTTTTCCCACTAAATATTTTTCTTCTGCTAAATTTCTTTACAGCATGGCAATTACATTCCATTTGTTATCATTCATTAGAAAGTAAAATATTTTTAAAAAACACTGGGAGAACTACAATGGATGAGAATCTCTCATGGACAACTGTGTGAGAATTGTGCAGAATACAAGGTCACAAACCTTGTCTCCGCCTTACTAGTTATAATCAACTGTGGTGATGGTTCTAGAGGTTTACCGCACATTGGCAAGTGGGTTAGAGCTGGACATTGAGCAACCGGGAATATGAACAAGTGCTGTAAACAAAATTGTTTGGAAACCCAAAATTTGTATACCCAGACTAGCATTGGAGCCTACATTGGGCTAATGTGTCATCATAAAATAATACATATAGTACAATTTATTCAATGTAAGAAAATGAAAAATACCTATTATGTAAAGTCAATATCTTACATTAAAGACCGACCTGTCAACAATATGTGGGATTATAAGATTAGGCCTCAATGTAGCTAAATGTTGCATTGCCTGGCTGACTTCCAGAACTCCAACTTTGGAGAACATTGCTTGCAAAACTACTGGCTTTACAGATTCTACAAAATTAGTTATATCCTCCTCCGTTAACTTGTGATCATCTGGAACAGGTGTTTGCCAGGTCAGTCGTTTGAATCTTTCACTGAAAATTTGAAATACATGTATTAGAAGTAATATACTATAACAATCAGTTGAAAATAATGGCTAAAATGTAACAAACATGACAACCTTCTAATTTTTTTCTTACAAAGAAGCTGGCAGTGATTAATAAATGTTTGAAGTTTAGGTCTTCATCATAAATTACAGACACAGAAATTTGTGAAAATTTGGAGTTCACTTTCTAGATTAATTTTCTATTATATAATTTAAAATTATTTTAAAATTAAAAATATATAGAACACCCTAGTCCAAGCCAAGAACCTTTTGTAATGGCAGGAGAAAAACACCCAAGAGCAATGAAAAATTGTGAAAATGGTAAAATACTACAACTTACCACAGCTGAAGGTTGAATATTTGTTATAAGCCCAATGAGTTGAAATTACAGAAGGGCTTTGTTGCTAAAGGCATAAAAGAGATTCATTTTTAACAACTTTATTTGCTAATAGGATGACAAATTCCTCAGAAAAATGGAAAAATTACATCATTACACCAAGAAACTCAACTTAGTTAACACTACAAGAGGTAACAATTGGATAAAGGAAACAAGAAACTGCCGCGAGGCACTGAAAATAAGATAGGATAGGGAAAATAAACAGTTACCCGTCACTTACCACAGATGAAGGCAGGAGGGCGAGACACGTAAAAACACAAAAACAAACGAATTACACTATATTTCGACTTTAGTCTTAGTCATGTGGAGGCAAGACATATGGCAGGGGGAGAGATGTGGTCACATCCCATCCCACATGTGGCGGGTTGGGATGTGACCACATCTTTCCCCCTGCCATATGTCTTGCCTCCCACATGACTAAGACTAAAGTCGAAATATAGTGCAATTCGTTTTTGTGATTTTACGTGTCTCGCCCTCCTGCCTTCATCTGTGGTAAGTGACGGGTAACTGTTTATTTTCCCTATCCTATCTTACTACAAGAGGTAAAAATAAGGAATATAAAAAGTTTTGGAAACATTTCTTCAATTCATCCCTCTAATAAAAAAATAAAATAAAACATGATTACTCACATTGGGCATTTATAAGTAATCCCTTAATCTCCCATAAGCAATGGTATTAATCCTCAAACACATTTCTTCCTCTATTTTCACATAGTACCTTTGTTACTAACTAGTAAAACTGCACTCCACTAGTGCATTGTTTGACAAGCAACACTTCTTTGCCTTTGTTTCAAAGACATACTTTTTAAATGTGTTCAGCATGATCTGTGTTTGCTACCTATATATCTGACGAATGATTATTTCTTCTGTTCCAAATGTCAATACATAAATTTATGGAGACAGACAGTTAAAAAATCTTTGGGCTTCAATATAACAATTCAACTTCTTCTTCACTGAATCCTTAAGCATCTTCTAACAATTCTCATAGTCTTATTCAAGTGAATATATTCACTCACCTTCTATCAGAGAAAAGTATAAATTTAAATGCCTTTGATGTGTATTGTAACATGATTAAATTTAAATAACAACAGCTCAACTTACATAATTTATTTACAGTAAAGATGCCAATCACAAGTGGATTATTAGCACTGGATAATTTGATAAAGATCTCACAGTATATAAATGCATAAACAAAAATTAAATTGACAATGGCCTACACTAAATGTCCTAGAAACTTGCTAAAATGTTAGAAATCAATGTTAAACTGAAATATGGATACTCATACCAGGAACTAAATAGCAATCCAACAACTAAGTTCAAACATCTGGCTAACCTTGTCTAAGTCTAATATAAGACTCCTCTTCACAGTGTACAGTTTCAAACCCGGCATGGAATTAAAGAACTGACAGGATTAATCTAAATATAAAGCTTTTGAAGGCTATTATAGAAGTGTAGAAAATATCCTTAAATTATATTTTTCCTCTGAACACATCAAATAAGGAAAGCTTACCATATCTGTAAGAGATGTTTCTTTTGTCTATCTTGAAATAATTTTGCTAGAAAC